>PDHQ01000148.1:0-22628 GCA_003339415.1 Ophiocordyceps camponoti-saundersi (nom. inval.)
AATAATAATAATAATAATAATAATAATAATAATAATAATAATAATAATAATAATAATAATAATAATAATAATAATAATAATAATAATAATAATAATAATAATAATAATAATAATAATAATAATAATATATTAATATACTTTATATAGCTTAGAACTATCTTATATATATTCTAAAAGGGGGAAAAACTAAAAAACTTAAAGTAAAACCCTCCCCTTAAGTATTACTTTAGCTTAAGGTTAAATGCTACTTATACCTAATACTTTATATATTTAATAAGTTAAGTAATAACTAATAATTAGAAAGCTAATATTTCCCCTAAAGTAAACTTTATAATAATAAAAGTATATATAAACTAAGTTTAATATAAAATTTATATAGCTTATTTATCCTCCTAATTATTATTATTACTATAAACTAAATTTTTATAATTAAGTAAAGCGGCCTTAATAATTTAATTAATTAAAGCTTTATTAGTATAGCTAAGAAATATATAAAACTTTTATTATTTTATAATAAACTTTATAATAGCTAATTTTAAAAGATAGCTAGATTATTATAATAAAGCTATAAATAAGTTTAAAAAGGGGGTTAAGAAAGGTATTATTATATTCGCTTTCTAGCGTTTCCGCCCTAGCTATTATTAGACTTTAGTTAATATTAAAAAGAAAGGAGGGGTAATATATATAAAGTTTTAGTTTATAAACTTTTAAAATTAGGAAATATATATATCTTTTACCTAGTCTTATACCGCTCTTATTTTAAAGTAAAGTTAACTTTATATAAAGTAAAACCCTTAATAAAAAAAGTAATAATATAGTTTTTTCCTATAAGTTATAAAATAAGTAAATTTACTTTTTATATATAAAATAAAAAAATATTTACTATATTATAGCTTTATTATATAATATTTAATAATATATTTAAGTTAATAATATTTAAAGTATTATTAAAGTTAGACTTTTAGCGTATAAAGTTTAGTATTAAAATTCTTTACTTATATTATTATACTTTTATTATTAATCCGGTTTATATTTATTATATTATTAATAATAATTATTAAGAAACTTTACTAAATCCTTAAATAATATTTTTTATATATAATTATATTACTAAAACCTTATTTAAAAAATTAATATTTTTCTAAAAAGCTTCCTTATTACCTTATTATAAAGCTTACGCTAATACCCCTTTTATAATAAAAGTATAACCTTTATTAGTTAAGTATATCTTTTTTTCGAAAGCGGTATAAAGCTACCTTAGATTAAACTAAAGCTTATAAATAATATTTTAAAATATTATTATAATATTACCGCTAAATAGTTTCTTTATAATAAAAGCTTAGCCTTACTTATAGAATTTATAATTAATATTTATTATAATTACTTTAAAGCTTTAAATTTAAAGTAAAATAGCGATAAAGTTAAAGCGAATTATAAGCGATTGCTTATATTACCTAGGAACCTATTTCTTAATAATTTTCTTTAGTACTTTAGCTTTAACTATAGCTTATATTAGAGAAGTTTCGCTTCTTATAAAGCTATAAAAAAGAGAGGAAACTGCGGCTATAATAGCTAAGAAAATATTATTAAATAATAAAGTTAGAATAAGGGGGGCGCCTCCCTAAACTTTTTTTAACTCCGCTATTTATTTAATAATTACTTATAGAAAGATAAAAGTATTTTTTAAAATAATCTAATTAATATTTACCTTAGCTTTTAATAAGGTAATAAATATAATAAACTCTTAAGTTTAAAATTATTATAATTTAAAATAAAGCTATATTTTAAGTAAAAAAATTTTATAATTATAATTAACTTATATAGCGTTACTTTCCTTTTTAAAGTTATTTTAAATATAGCTTACTATTATTTTAAAGTAATATAAAAAGCAGAGTTTACTTATAATATAAAAATAAAAAGTTTATATTTATATTATTATAAGCGTAGAATTTATAAAATTTATAAAAGTTAAAGCTATAATATAAAAAATACTTTACCGCTTTATATATAAAAGGTAAGTTTATTTATTTTATAGCTTATAGAAAAAAACTATATTATCTTTTTATTAAAAGTTTTATTTTAAATAAAGTTAACTTTATTTTAAAATAAGAGTAATTTAAGATTAAGCAAAAGATATATATATTTCCTAACCTTAAAAGTTTATAAACTAGAACTTTATATATACCGCCCCTCCTCCTTCTCTAATACTAATTAGAGTTTAGTAATAATAGGGGTAAAAACGCTAAAAAGTAAATATAATAATATTTCCCCTAACTTTTTTTTAAACTTATTTATAGCTTTATTATAATAATTTAGCTATTTTTTAAAATTAGCTTTTATAAGGTTTATTATAAAATAATAAAACTTTTATATATTCCTTAGCTATATTAATAAAGCTTTATTTAATTAAATTATTAAAGCTATTTTAATTAATTATAAGGATTTTATTTATAGCGATAATAATAGCTAAAAAGATAAGTAAGCTATATAAACTTTATACTAAACTTAGTTTATATATATTTTTATTACCGCGGAGTTTACTTTAAGGGAAATATTAGCTTTTAAATTATTAGTTATTACCTAACTTATAAAATATATAAAATGCTAGGTATAGGTAATATCTAACTTAAAGCTAAGGTAATATTTAAGGGGAGGGTTTTACTCTAAGTTTTCCGGCTTTTCCTCTTTTTAGAATATATATAGAATAGTTCTAAGCTATATAAAGTATATTAATATATTAATATTATTATTATTAGGTTAAAGTTAGCGAGTAAATAATCTTAAAGCGTATATTTAATTTAAGCTAAAAAAACTTAAGTTTTAGCTATAAGGTAGTTAAACTTAGTAAAAAACTCTTAGATTTTTTATTTACTAGTTAAGGAGAAGTTTAGTTTTTAAAATTAGTTTATAGCTTTAGCAAATTTATTAGGATTTTTATAAGAGAATTTTAAATATTAAACTATTTTAGCTAATTTAAAAAAGAGGTATTTCTCTAAGTTATATTAAGTTTTTAAAAATCTATAAGCTTTCTTTTTTAAAATATAGAATAAAATACTTATTTTATTTTACTTATTATAGAAAGTTATTTTATTAAACCTTATTTTATTTTTTAAGTTTATAAAGAAAATATTTTATTTATTTATACGCTAGGAGCTTTTATAATATCTAAAGCCTTTATAATATAATAAGTAAGAAAAATCTCTTAAAATAAAGTAAAACCTCTTAATTATAAAAGAATAGCTTACTATACGCTTATATAAAAATATAATAATAGCTAGCGGTAATATAATATAATAAGCTTATTACTTAAAGGTAATCTTAAATAATATAAAAAAAGTAAAAGAAAAAGAAGAGTGCGGAGAAAAAGAAAGTCCGTAAGGCGCGGGGCGGAAAGAGCGGGGCGGTATAGCGTAGCGCAGGGCGATATAAGGCGGTACGGGGCGGTATAAGGCGGTATAAAGCGAGGCGGTATAGCGCGGGGCGGAGGAAGGAAAGTTTAAGGGGAGGTAAGGTAAAATAGCGAGGTAGCTATTTTATTATCTATTAATAATTAAAAAAAGGGGGGCTATATTTTTTTCTTTTTTACCTCCTTTTTTCTTTTTTTTTTTTTATTTTTAGAAAAAGGTATATTTTTAACTTTTTTTTTTAACCTTTCTTTTTAATTTTTATAATAAAAGGAAAATAATAAAAATTATATAGTTATATTAATAAAATAATAATAATAAATATATTTAAGATTATTTATAATAAGCTTTATAATTTTCTTTATATTATATATATAGCTTAGCTAGCTAATTATAAAATTTTATATTAAAAATAATAAAGTAAATAATATTATATAATATTAGCTATATATAAAGTTAATAAAGTATATAAGCTTATAATTAGTTAGTTATTTTAATTATATTAAGGCTTTATATAAATATTAGGAGGTAAGTAAAGTTAAAAGTTAAGGGTAGAGTTAAAATTAAAGCTTAAAGTATTAACTAAGTTATAAATATATTTAGAGAAATTATATATTATTATAATAAAAATAATATAATATATTAATAAAAGAGGATAGCTAAGTAGCTTACTAATAAATATAAAATAATATAAAATAAAGCGGAAATTTAAATATAGCTAATAATAAATAATAAAAAAAAATCTAAGTTAACTTATATAATATATAAAAGCGGAATAAGATATTAGAGCTTTAACTTAATAAGATAAGAATAACGCTTTTAGTAAGCGCCTTAGTAAAGTTAGCTATTTTAATAGCTACTTTTAATATTACTTTTACCGCTATAACTATTAACGCTTTTTCTTAAAAGTCTTATATATTAATATTAATTTATTTTAGAATATTTAATAAATAAATAATTATTAATATAAGTAGAGTAGGAGGCGGGGGGGGGCGGAGTAATAATAATAATAGCGGTAATAATAGATATAATAATTAGACTATAAGTAAAAGTAATAATAATAATAAATATAAAAGAGAAAGTAGAAATAATAATAAGGGGCGCGGGGGCGAAGGCGCTAGTTTAAATAATAATAGCTATAATAATAATAATAAAGTTTATAATAAAAGTAAAAAGGGTAATAATAATAATAATAAAAATACTTTTAATAATAATAACTATTATTATTATTATTAGCTTAAAAAACCTTATTATATTATTTTTATAAAAGTTTTAATTAAAAATACGCTAAAAAATATAATACTTTTAATTTATTATATATAATATAATATATAATCTTAACTTAATATAAAATAATATTAATTAAAAAATAATAAATTATATTAAAATTAATTAATTTAAGTATATTTTAAAAAATATTATTTAAATTTAATATACTTTTAACTTAAATTTACTAAAGCTAAAGCTAAAGCTAAAAGCGGAGCTAAAAGTAAAATATAAAATAATAGCTTAAACGCTAATTTTTATTATATTAATATTAAAAAGTAACTTTTATATATTTTACGGATCCTACGCTTAAAGCGACGCGGATATAAACCTCTTATTCTTATATTATAAGCGGACTCCGCTCCTTCCGTTACCCTATAATAATAGCTTTAAGCTACGCTTAGAGCAACTCTAAGGGGGAGGGTAACGCTATATAAATTAATCGTAACCGCGAAAATTTTTTACTTAGAATATAGCTCTACTCCGAATCGTAGTAAACTTAGACCTAAAAGTTTACTATACCTCTTACCTTATTAGAAGCTAAAGCGAGTATTAGTAAGATTATTTCGGGGGATATTTTAGTCTCTATATAAGTAATTATTAAATAAGTAGCGAAGTCTAAAAGGGTTTAAGGAGGCGCCCCTCTTACTCTAACTTTATTAATTAGTAGTATTTCCTTAGCTATTATAGCCGCGGTTTCCTCTCTTTTTTATAGCTTTAAGGGGAGCGGAACTCCTCCGATATAAGCTATAATTATAGCTAAAGCGCTAAAGAAAATTATTAAAAAATAAGTTTTTAGGTAATATAAATATTAGCTTATAATTTATTTTAACTTTATTACTACTTTATTCTAAGTTTAAGGCTTTAAAGTAACTATAATAAGTATTAACCGCGGACTTTATAAGTAAGGCTAAGCCCTTATTATAAGGAAATTACTTAATAGTAATATTATAGTAATATTTTAAGATATTATTTATAAGCTTTAGTCCGATTTAAAGTAGCTTTATATTATTTTCGGAGAAAAAGTATACTTAATTAGTAAAAGTTATATTTTTATTATAAAAGGGGTATTAGCGCGGGCCTTATAGTAAGGTAGGAAAAAGGCTTTTTAAAAAAAGATTAAGTTATTAAATAAAGTTTTAATAATATAACTATACGCGAAAAAATATTATTTAAGAACTTAGCGGAGTTCTTTTATAATTACTATTAATAGCGTAATAAATACGAACTAGATTTATAATAAAGGTATAATAATATAAGCGGAGATTTTTAACGCGGAACTTTATAAGCTAAAAGTCTAATTTTAATAATATTTTAAATATTACTAATTTAAATATATTACTAAATATTATATAATAAAGCTATAATATAGCTAGTACTCCGCCTTTCTATATATAGAGGGTAAGTTAGCTTACTTTATAATATATAGAAAAAAACCGTATTACTACCTTCTCTATTAGGAGACTTATTTTAAGTAAAGTTAACTTTACCTTAAGATAAGAGTAGCGTAGGACTAGGCGAAAGATATTTATATTTCCTAACCCCGGAGATTTATAAATCGGAATTTTATATATACCGCCCCTCCTCCCCCTCTAGCGCTAACTAGAGTTTAGTAATAGCTAAAATAAAAACGCTAAAAGGCGAATATAATAGCTTTACCTTTAACCCCTTTTCTAAACTTATCCGTAACTTTGCTATAATAATTAAGCCGCTTTTTAAGACTAGTTATTATAGGGTTTATTATAAGCTAGTAAAACTTTTATATATTCCTTAATCGCGTTAATAAAGCTTTAATCGAATAAATTATTTAAAACGCTATAATTAAGTATAAAGATTCGGTTTATAGCGATAATAATATTTAGGAAAATAAGTTACTATATAGACTTTATACTAAATTTAAACTATATATATTTTTACTACTGCGAACTCCGCTTTAGAGGATATATCAGCTTCCTAATTACTTATTATTACTAAACTTATCTAAGGTATAGAGTGCTAGGTGCGGACTTAGTCCGGCCCTAAACTAAGGTAACGCTTAAGGGGAGGGTTTTACTCCGAGTTCTCCGGTTTTTCCTACTCTTAGAATATATATAGGATAATTCTAAGCTAAATTAAGCATACTAGCGTATAAATATTATTATTATTATTATAATATTAAGGAGTAAATTAAATTAAATAATAATTAAAAAAAAAATAAAAAAGGGGTAAATAAAATTAAGAGGGTAGGCGGAGCGGAAAAGGTAAGCGATATAAAGAAAAGTAAAAAGAAATAG
Organism: Ophiocordyceps camponoti-saundersi (nom. inval.); assembly: GCA_003339415.1. NCBI lineage: Eukaryota > Fungi > Ascomycota > Sordariomycetes > Hypocreales > Ophiocordycipitaceae > Ophiocordyceps > Ophiocordyceps camponoti-saundersi. Next base: position 6,944 of record PDHQ01000148.1, read on the forward strand.
GAAATAAAAGAGATAAAAGCTAGGAAGGCGGCGAAAAAAAAGTTAAAGCTTAAGCTAAACTTTATCTAAGTATTAGAATTATTTCTTATAAAATCTATATTAGCGGCGTTAAAATATATAATAAAAAGTAATAATAATAGCTTAAAAAATAAGCTTATAAAAGTTAAAGGTATTATTAAGCGCGGAAGATAAAGTAAAAAATAAAGCGGGAAAAGGGGTAAGAAAGCTAAGTAAGCTAAGTAAGGCTAAGCGGAGTAAGGAGCGGAGTTAGAAGTAAGATATAAGGTAAAAAGATAATAGTAATTATATAGCGAGAATATTAAAAACTAACCCCTACGCTTAAACTTTATATTTAAATATTTTAATATACTTAAATATTATAAAATAATAAAAAGAGGTTAAACTAATAAAAATACTATAAGTAAATAAATTATAAAATAAAAGGGCTTATAATAGCCTTATAGCTAAGAGCCTTATTAAAATCTTTATAATTTTAAATTAAACTTATAGAAAATATTAATAAAAGTATTCTTTTATAAGCGGTTAGTTTATAATATAAAGTAAAGTAAGCTATTATCTTATTTTCTTTATTATTATAAAAGTAATTAAGGATTATAATTATAGGAATATTATAAGTATAGAGAAACTTATTAGGGCTAATTTTATTATTATAAAGCTAAGTTAAGGCGCTATTTAGGAATTTTAAAAAGCTTTAATAAATTTATAAAATATTATTAGGTTTTAGTTAGGGCAGTTTATTAATAAGGTATCTAGAAGATTAGCTATATTTTTAAAGCCTTTCTTTTTTAAAAATTTAGTAAAGTTACTATTTTTTATAAAAATAAGCTTTTAAAGTTTTAAGAGACTAAGAGGTAATATTTAAAATTTATACTTAAGTAGTAGAAAAAGATTAAAAGGATTTAAAAAAGATAAAAGCGGGGCGGGGCTAACTTTTATAATATTAGTAAAAATATATAATAATTTTTTTAAAAGTAAAGTAAATATAAGCTATAAGTCCTTTATTATAAAGAAATTAGTAGCTATAAGTAACGTAGTAAGATAAGTAAATATTAATAAGGGGGATAAAGGTTTCGGACTTAATATAATAAGAAGGGGTTACTTAGTATATTTTAAAGATAACGCGGAGGGATTTAAACTAAGTTATAGCTAGCTATTAGAAAATAAAGCCCTTAGGTTCCCCGCTTAGCAGGGTTAGAGCGGAGTAAATTATAGCGCTAAAAGTAATTATAAACTTAATAACCTTAATATAAATTTCCCTTACTTAGAGAAGTAAAAAGCTTTAAGTAGATAAGGTAAGCTTAGTTAGAGCTAGCTATTAATAAGTAAGCTTTTTTATAAAATAGCGGAGGTATAGCTTTTATTAAAGTTTATAGTAAATCTAAACCCTAAGTATATATATTTTCTATATAAGTTAAATAATATTCTTATTAAGAATTAATAAAGTTATATTAGTAAAGCGGGCTTTTATAAAATAAAGAAGCTTACTTTTAAGTAGCTAGAAGGTTATTTTATACTCCGCTACCTAATTATAATAAATACTCTAAGCTTATTTAAGCTAATAGCGGACCTAAGCGAAAGTACGCTTAATATTAAAAATATTAATATTATTTATAAATCTAATAATAAGTATACTAATCGCTTATTCTAAGCGCTTATAAAAAGATAAAATATATAAGATAAAAAGTATTAGAGAGAGCGGGGAGCCTTAAGGGATTTTAGTAAAAATAAGGAAAAGGTTTAATAATTTACTATTAACTTTTAAGCGGGAGGTATAGTTAGAAAAGTAAGAGTAGAGGAAAGCTATAATTTATCTAAGGAAGCTAAAAGAGTTAAGGATTTCTATTAGCTTAAAATATAAGATATAATTAAAAATACTTATTATATTTAATATTAAAAAGAAGGTAAAGCTTTAAAAGCTTTAAATAATATAGATAAACTTTATTAAAAGAAATAAAGCGCTATTAGTAAACTAATTAAGCTAGTTATTTATCTAACCTTATAATAAGATTCTTATAAACTTTATTATATAGGATATTTTCTTTATTATTATAGTTTTAAAAATCTTATTTATAGTATTAAAAAGGGAGATAAGGTAATAGCCGCTTAGAGTTTAATAAACTTTTAAGCTTTTTCCTACTTTTTAGAGAATTATAATATTAAAAGTTCGATACTAAGTAAGGAAATATTTATAAGTAATATATCTTTAAAGAAGCTTAATTAGGATTATTATAAAAAGTTATCTATAACTTTTTAAGAAGCTAATAAGGATATTATTAAGCTTAGCGGATTTCTATAATATAATACTAAAAATAATAAATTAAACTTTATCTTTAGTAACTTAAGAGAGAATATTTATTAAGGGGAAAAGGTTAGAGATAGGAAAATATAAAATATTTTCTAAAAGATAGGGAAAGAACTTCTAAGCTAGGAGCTTTAATTTTTTAAAGAAAGATAATTAAAAAGCGGAGTTTATATCTTATTAAAAAGGAGGAGTATATATAAGCTTTAGAGGAGCTTAGCTATAAAATCTTACTTACTAGGCTATAAACTATATAATATTAAGGTTACCGCTTATAAAAGTAAGAAATCGCCTCTAATTATCCCTTTTTACTTTCCTAATAAACGATTTTTATTATATTATAATATTTTAATATATTTATTAATAATTTAAGTTTAGCTATATTTACTAATACCGCCTAGTATATTTTATATTTAAGATTATAAAAATAACTTTTAAAGTTTATTATAAGTATAAGTAAGGACTATATTATTAAGGTAATTTCGGAACTATTAAATTAGCTATAGCGTTTAATTAATTATATAGCTATATTACTAACTTTTTAATATTTACTATAAACTCCGGTTAAATAGCGGAAAATAAAAGGCGGTTCTTTACTTCTACTTATAAGATATTAAAATTAAAATATTTTTAGCGTAATATTAAGGTAAAATTTAAGAGGGGAGAGGTAATAAATAATATAGATTAGAGGATATAATTAAAGCTAAGAAAATTAAAATCTAAGCTAAAATATATAAGGAAATAGTTAGATATATTTTAAATTAAGTTAATAATATTAACCTTTTACTTATATATTTTTTAAGTAATTTTATAAAAAAAAGTAAAAAGTTTAAAGCGGAGTTAGTAAAAGGTAAAGAGAAGCTTTATAAAGTAAGGGGAGATATATTTATAAAGGTTCTAAGAGGGGTAATAAGTATTAAAATCGCTAAAAATAATTAGCGGAGTAGAGGCGGAGGCGAAATATAAAAAGGGAGGAGGAGGTAATAAGTATAAGAGAGGTTTAATATATATTCTAAATAGCGGGGAGTAAATAGTAAGCACCTAAAGCTTATTATAAAAGGAAACTTTAGCGAGGTTAGGCCTTATAATAAGGTCCTAGTTATTAACTTTATATTATTTATATATATAAAGGAGAGCCTTACCCTCGCTTTAAATAAGGCGGTAAGAAGCGAGTTTAGGAAGTAAAAAGCGATTATATATATTAGGCTAAAATTCTTATATAATAATAATATTATAACTCTTTTTATTAAATAAAGTAAGCTAAATAAAGTAATTAATCTTTTAAATATTATATAATAAGGTTATAATTTTTATAAAAATTAAGTATTAGGAATAGTTATTTATAATTACTTTAATTATATAAGGTTCGCTAATATAAACTTCGCTTAAGATTATAAAGCTAGTTATAAGTTATAAAGTTTATTATATAGCTTATAGCTTTTAGAGGTATTATTAAGTTAGGAGCCTTTTAAGAAGACTTAAGTAAATAATATATTATAAGAGGATCGCTAAGGCGTATTTTTAGGAGATTTATAATATACTCGCTTTTTTAGAGAAATTATAATAAAGCTTTTACTATTTTTATAAAGTTATTATTAAGTAGGGGCTAGAGGTTAAGTAGCTTATAATAATTAAAAAAGGTAAGGTTTATTAAAGAAGCTAAACTTAATATAGCTTTATTATTTCTAAAACTTTAAGTAGTTTTTTAACTATATAAAATATATACCTTTATATAAAATATAATAATAAGGTTTTTCTGCCTTTTATATAAGGTAGTTTTCTTCTTCGCTATTATATAAAGTAGCCGCGTAGTATTTATAATAAGGGGGCTCCTAGTAATACTTAGTAATATACTTAAATTAGAAATATTTATAATATTATTTAAAGCGTGCGGAGTTTTTATAAAGTTTATAATAAATTATCTTCGTATTTATAACTACTTTATTTAAGCAAAGCTTATTTATATTTTTTATATTATTAAGGCTTATAATAAGATAAGTCCGTAAAGCTTCTCTATTAATAATACGCTAAAGTTAAAGCGCCTTCGCCTAGACTATATTAACTTTATTTACTTTTTTAATAATACTAAATAGCGCGTTATAGTTATAATTAGCTATTAAAGTTTAAATACCCTTAGTAATAATAGTATAAGTTTAGTATATATACTTAGCCTCTACTTTAAAAGCCTAGGCTATTTATTTATCCTTAAAAGTAAAATCTTTATATTTTAAGTTAAAAGTAATAATAAGATTACCGCTAGAAAATTAGCGCGCGGTAATTATTATAAAATAGCTTATAGCCTTATTAACTTTCTAAATAACTTTTTAAAAAGTAAGCGCTAGAACTTTATTAATTACCGGAATATTTTCTATTAATATAAATATCTCCCTTTTTATTCTTACTAGAACCGGCTATATAAGGGGCGCTATAAGGGGGGTAGAGTTCGGGGCGGAGTTTATAATTACGCTAGCCTAAGTTAAAGCTCCGGGGGTAAAGTCTAACTTTTTACTTATTATTTTATAAAAAGCGGCCTTAACTAATTTTTAAATAGCGCGGGAGATAATAATAAAAAAGCTAGATAGGTTTTTAAAAGCTTATTAGCGCTATTAAAGCTTAGTAAATATTATATTAAGAATACCTTATATAAGGCGAAAATCTTACGCGGAGATTACCTTAGTAAGTTTTTTATATATAAATTTTAAGATAGGATTTATTAAGGTTTAAAAAATATTAATAAATAAGTTATTAAAGTTAATAATAGTATTAAATTAACCTTTACTTATATGCGAGTATTATCGGGATTAGTTAAGCTTTTAGGTCCCGCTATTAAGTATTATTAGCACTAATAGCGGATTAGGAGGTAGACCGCCTTATAACCCCGCGTTTAAGGTTATTCCCTTAGCAGAGTTAAACTTTAAAAAGTAGAAAATATTAAATTCTCGTAATATTATAGCGTTAAGTATAAATAAGGACCTTAATTATTTAAAGTTATAAAAGTTAATAAAGAAAATATTAAAATTTTTTTTCTTACTTAAAAACTTACTTACTTTTTTATAGCGAATTTTTATAATATTTAAATAAAAGGGGTTTAGCTATTTTATTAATATAAAATATTCTAAATAGCCTTTCTAATTAAGATAAATATTTTTTTATTTATTTTAAATATAATTAATATTTCTTAATAAGTTTTATTTATATTTAAGTTTTAGTTTTTCTAAGTTAACTAACTATAAAGTTTTATAATTTATATTTATAATTATATCCTTTTTATATATTACTTTTATAATATAATTATATTAGTTATATTTTAAAAAAAAGTAGCTATAATTATAGTTTAGTTTTTATAAAAACTTTATTTTCTTATAAAGTTTAGCGTTTTTAAAGCAAGTCTCCTTAATCGCTTAAAAGTTTAGTTAAAGGCTTTAAGTATATATTTTAAAGCTAGTTATAATTTAAATTATATATAAAATCTTTTCTATCTTATATAAGGATATAAAAGTAAAGTATATATTTTTTAATTATTTACTAATATAGAGTAAGCTTAAAATAGTATTATAGCTAAGCTATATTAAGTAAATAATAGTATTAATATTATAAATAAAAATTCTAAGCTAAAAAGAAAGGAAAAAAAAAAGAAAAACTCTTATAAGCGAAATTTTAATAAAAAATATAAAGGTATATATTAGTAAGGATAAAAGAAGGTATAGTAAAATCTTAATAAGGAAATAATTATATTTCTTAATAATTTCCCCTAAGGTCCTTTTTAAGTAATTTTATAATAAAGTTTTTATAAGTTATATAATTATAATTAAAAGTCCTTAAAAGTTATTATTAAATATTTAAGGGAAATCCTTATAAATATTAGCGCTTAGTAAAGCGAGTAATATTATTAATTTAAGTTACTTTTTATTTTATTTTTTAATATATATATATAATAAAAACTATTTAATACTAATTAGTAATTATATTAATTAATTAGTTTATTATAAATTAATAAAAGTAATAAGATAAGTTTTATATAATAGTAAAAAGCCCTTATACTTATTTTTATCTAATATATATACTTTTACTTTTTTTAATTATAATCCTTACTAAAAAGCTATTTAGCTTAGTATTATTATTAATATTAAAAGATTAAGGTAATATATACCCCGCACCGCCCCGCGCTACGCTACACCGCCCCGCTTCTTCCGCCCCGTGCCTCACGGACTTTATTTTCTCCGCACTCCCCTCCTTACCTTACTTTCTTATATTATCCGAGACTACCCCTAAGTAGCAGGCTTATTATACTATACCGCCGCTAGCCACCGCTTTGCCCTTATATAAGTATATAGTAAGCTTTTTATTTTATAGTTAGGGGGTTTTACTTTACTTTAAGGGATTTTTCTTATTTATTATATTATAAAAGCTTTAGATATTATAAAGGCCCTTAGCGTATAAATAATAATAAAGTAATATATAATATATATTAATATTTAGTTTTTATTAAAAAGCTATATTAGCTTTATGCTTTTTACTAAACTTATATAATATTATTTTTAATAATATTCTAATAATATATCCCCTAATAATATAGCTATTAAAACCTTCGAAATTAAACTTTAGGGAGCTATAATTATATTAATTATAATAAATAATTTCCTAGCTTTATATAATAAAATAATAAAAAGTAATACCTTATTCTTTTATATCTAAACTTAAGGTATAAATTTAATATACTAAGATATATAACTTAATATTATAATAGCCCTTAAAGGAATTAAATTAATAATATCTATTATATAATAAATATATAATATTATTTATTTTAACTTTTATAAGGAAAACCTTTTTTATATAATCTAATTAGAACTTAAAAGCTAGACTTATTATTAGCTAAAATAAGTTTACTATATATTCTTTAAGAAACTAACTTAAATTATAATTATATAATATATTCTAATTCTTAGATAAAAAAACTTAATTTAACGCTTTATAAAGCTTTTTACCGCCACGATCCTTAATAGTATTATAACCCCTAACTTATTATAAGAATTTATAATATAGTTATATAACTCTTTCTCCTAAAAACTAACTCTTTTAAATTATATAATATAACCTTTAAATTAAATATAAACCCCTAAGTTAAGATATATCCTTATATAGCTATAATAAAGTATTTTAAAAGAGTTTTTATAGCTTTTACTTTATATAACTTATACTTGCGAGATATCTACTCCTTTTAAGTTAGTATATATATAATAGCTACCTTTAGCTACTATAATTCTAACCTTCTTATATAATAAATTAAGCTTTTATAAGTATTATATAAGTATATTAGCTATTATTAATATAATAAGTAATAAATAAACTAATCTCTTTAGATAAGGTTACCGCTTTCTTTAAAAGTTAGCGAAAAGATTAGAATTATATTAAGTAGCTATATAATATATTAATTAACAAGGCCCGGATTTTCCTTAGTTATTACTTATATATTAATATAATAAAAGATTAATTTTACGCTATTATTAAGCGAATATTAGTATAATAAGAAGGTTAATAAGTAAAAAAAAGGGAGAATAAGAGGCGTAAAAAAGAATAGTAAACTTAGTAAAATTATAACTATCCTTACTATTAAAATAATAAAAAGATCTTATTACTATTAATACTTTAATATATAATATTATAATAATATTAATAATATTAATACGCTAGTATACCTTATATAGCTTAGAACTATCTTATATATATTTTAAAAAAGGGAAAAACTAAAAAACTTAAAGTAAAACCTTTCTCTTAAGCGTTACCTTAGCTTTAAGTTAGATACTACTTATACCTAATACTTTATATAATTAATAAGTTAGGTAATAATTAGTAATTAAAAAGCTAATATTTCCCTTAAAGCGGATTTTATAATAATAAAAGTATATATAAACTAAATTTAATATAAAGTTTATATATATATATATTATATTACTTTAGGGACTTATAAGGTATCTAAGCATATAGAGGGTAGGAAGAGGGGAAAAATCGGGCCGGGCCCGGGGGAAAACCCCTTACTAAGTAATCGGTAGCTAGTAAGGTAAGAATAGTAAGTAGGGAGAGGGTGCTATAGCGGGCCTCGTGCTAGTCCGCTAGGTTATAATAGCGGGTCTAAGGTAGAACGAGCTAAGGTCTAGGGGTTACTAAGATAAAAGCGGCCGCGAACTTTCGCTATAAAAGGGTAAATATAAGCTAGAATTTTAGTAAGGGAAAGAGGTATATATTATTATAAAATAAAAAAGTATATATTAATATATATTATAGCGCTTTATAATTAGTAAGTAAGCTACTATAAGGTATAAAATCTTATAATTTATATAGCGCAGGGCTTCTTTTTTTTATAAATAATATTAACTTTAACTTTCCTTATTATAATAATAATAGCTTATAATTATAATATAAAGATTAGTAATAAATAAGCTATACCTTATAATAATTATATTTTTAAACTTACTTAAGACCGTATTTACTATTTATATACTAGCTATTAGAATTAGCTAAATAAGTTACGCCTTATTTAAGCTATATATTAATAAAATTAAGCTAATATTTAATAGCTATAAACGCGCGCGTATATATTACTTATATTTAGATAAATTTTACTTATATACTTATATATCCTTAACTTAAAAATAATACTAAGAAGCTATATATTATATAAGCTAAGCGTTATAATAAGTAATAAAAGTTTAAAAAAATATAAGCTATAGCTAAGGAAAATCTTACTTTAATTTAAGATTTAAGCTAAAGCTATACTTATAAGAATATAGTTAAGGTAAGAAATACTTTAAGGGGTATTTATATTAAAGTTATAAAAAAGGTAAAGGAGGTAAAAAAAAAGGGGGGGGAGATATTTATCTTTATACTTAAGTTAATTTATATTACTTTAGAGTAAGTTAACGCTTATATTAATTAATAAATTTTAAGCTTTATAAATATAGCTTATAATATACTAAATTTAAGTAAGAAAATAGTAATAATACTTAAAAGCTTAGAAAGCTAGCTTAGGCTTTGCTTAAAGTAAAGGTAAATATAACTTATAAGGTAAGTAAAACGCGTAAGCTAGTAATAACGAAGCTTACTAAGGCGGCGCTTATAGCGCTTTTAAAAAGTAAAGGTAAGAAATAGATATCTTTTACTATAATCTAAACGCGCCTTATTAAAAAAAAGGCCCGCGCTACGCCTAAGATTTTTATAATTATATTAGATATAGATAATAATAATAATAACTTATTACTTATTTTTACTATTAATTTAAAATATTTATATTTTATTAAAATATATTTTAGGGAGAGTAAAAAAGGGAGCTTACGCTAAGTTAGTTTTAGCGATAATAAAGTTCTAAGGCTAGAGGCTATGCTAGCGCTAAATATAGTAAAGATAGGCCCGATTAGTAAAAGGGTAGCTAAGTTACTTATAGTAAAGGAGACTCCGGTTAAGGCGGCGGCTATTAAAATAGCTATTAATACTTACGTAGCTATAATAAACTATAGTATTATTATAATAAAAATAGATTTAGCTAAGTTTTATATTTCTTAGATATTTAAAGTTATTTTATCTTAAGTTATTTAGTAGCTTAGCGTTAGCTAGGAGTTTTAGTTACTTAGTTTTTAATATAATTTACCTCTTATTAACTTAGAGTTACTAAAAAAATATAAACTTAAGCTATATCTTAGTAAAGTATTAAGGAGGCGCGGGGGGCTTTATAATTATAAGCTATTATTAAAATATCTAAAGATTTTAAAATTAAATAAGTTATTTTTTAATAAGGATAATAAACTAACGCTAACGATAATTACCCTTAGTAGCACGCGGCCCGCTATTATATTAAATCTTATTATTACTTTAAGCTTATCTTAGCGATAAGTAACTTTACCTAAGCTAATTATTACTCTAAGCTTATTATAATAGTAAGTAACCGCTTTATAGCTAACTATTACGCTAAACTTATTATAAGCTACCGCGCTAATAGTAACTTTAAGTAAAATACGCCTTATCTTAAATTTTAGTAGCTTTACGCTAAGTAAACTTATATTATAGGGCTAATATTAGTTCGCGGTTACTTTTACTAATAAGGTAGCTAGAAAAGTTAAGGAGTTATTAGATAGGGGAGAAGACGATAACTTAAACTTAGTAAATATAAATTTTTTTAAAATATAAAGTAAATCGTAGATAAGGTAAGTAAATTAATAATATTATAGTTATAATAATTTACGTAAGATAAGGCTACGTTTAGCCTTAGTTAAACTTAAAAATATTAGCGTAAAGCGTATTAGTAAGCTAAAACTAATATAAGTTAGTATATCGAAATATTTACTTTATAATTATAGTTATTAATAAGTAATAGTTAAGCTTTAGTTATAGTTTAATATTAAAGGAAATAAGCTAAGGTAGTTTATAGCGCTATTTAACTAATTAAAAATATCGAAAGAGTAAATAGTAAGTATTTTCTAATTTAATTCTATACTAATATAAAGGGGAGACTACTTCTAGTATATGCTTATAAAAGAGGAACTCTCTAAGACTAATTTTACCCGTATAAAGTTACGTAATTATAATATTAATATATTTCGGTAAGTCTCCGTATCTTTTAAGTAACTTTATATTATTAAAATAAGGCGGGAAATTAGAAGGAAATAAGATAAGCTTAGAATATCTTATATATAATTAATTTTCGAAGTCCTCTTATTATACTTTTAAATCTTAATAGAGAAAGTTTATTATAAATTTCTTATCTAAAGGTAATATATCGCGTCTTATCTATATTTAAACTTAATATATATATTCCTCTAATAGCTACCTAGCTTTTTATTATCTTATTAGTCGATAAGGGGGGAAGCGTAATAAGAACCTTAAAATATCTTTAAAGGCGGTCCGGATCTTATCTAATATTATTATATCTTTTAAGTAGTAAAGGGTATTAGTTTTCCTTTTATTTAAATAGAGATTAAGTAAAAGAACTTAAGACTTAGCTTTAAGGTAATAAATAAGCATAGCTTTATAAGCTTTAAATACTATCTTAAAGTATTATAATTATTCCGGTCCTAAGGCTTTAGCTAAGCTTAGTAAGTTTTCGCTTATAAAAATAATAATATAAAATATAATAATAGTATATATAATAAATAATTAGATAACTTTTATATAAAGTTTATAAGCTTAAGCGAGGGGGTAACTTTAGGTAAAGGTAGATAAGAGGGAAAAGGTAAAATTTTAGTAAAAGAGTTTAGTATATATAATTTATAAATAAAGTTTCTATTATAGCTATTAATAGATTTAGATACCTAGGAGTCTTACTTCGAAAATAAGGTAAACTTAGTAATTTTTTAGTTAAACTAAGTTTATCTCCGAAATACGTTTCTAGGAAAAATATATAAGCTTACTTTTCTCTAGCTTAAATTCTATACTATAATTACGCGCTTATTATTTATATATTATTTATATAGCTTAAAGCTATCTTATAATTATTTTAAAATTAAGCCTAATATTAAGAAAGTTTATATTATTTACAAAACTAATTACTTATATTCTTTTCTTATATATTAGCTAGTTATAAAGTAAAGCTATATATAGGATAAATAAGATAGCGGAGAGCGGCAAATTTGAAGGAATTTTAATCTTAATTTAATATAGTTCCGAAATCTTACTATTAAAGCGAAGTTAGAAGGTATAGTTTTATAAATAGCTATTAAGGAAAGCTAAGATTTAGTCCGGGAATCCTAAATACCTAAATTTAGCGATAAGTTTATTATAATATATAATATTAAACGCTCCCTTAATATTAAGTAATAGGAAGGACGTTACTTTTTTCTTAGCTTAGGTAGCTTAAATAAGCTTAGTAACTATAAGGATAGCTAGCTTTATAAACTAGTTCCGCTTATTACCTATCTAGCTTTTAGGGAGAAGTTAATATAACTTTATAGCCTTAGTAATTTATTATCTTATTATAATCTTTAAGATTTTACCTAAGTAGTATAATAAAAATATAAGCTTATAAGTACTTACTTTTTAGTAAGCTTCCGGTTTCTTTCTAAACTTATATAAAATAATTATAATAATAAACTATAGCTAGGGCGGGAAGTAACTAAATTATATATATATTTAAAAAATTATATCTAGCTAAGTAATAAAAATAAGGTAATATATTTTAAAAAATCTAATAAGAATATTATCTATTTTAGCTACCTTTTAGGAGGTTATTAACTTAAGCGTTATAAAAATATTAATCTAAGTAATCTTAATATTAATAAAAAACTTAAGTTTAAGCGGTTTAATATTAATTAAAGGCACGCTATAAAGCTAAAGAAAGAACTAATTAGCTAAAATATTAGCTTTAGCTATATAGCTATTAGCTTAAGATTTATTAGTTATCTTTAATATAAAAAGATAAACTAAATCTTAAAAAAGATTATTTTAGATATAAGCTTAACGCTTAATATACTAAAATTTAGAAAATAAGCTAGCGATAATATAAAAGAAAAATCGCTAATAGGTATATTTTACTAAGTTTATAGCTATCCTCTAAGTAAAGGCTATCTCCTAAAGCTATTACTAAAAGGAGTCCGAAAAAAGGAACCTATATTTATACTAGGCCCGCTTAGCTACTTAAGTAGCTAAGGCCACGGCTAGGGTAAACTACGCCGCCTTACGAAAATAGGAAAAGGTAATAAACGGTATTATCTAGTTAATAATAAGTTATAGTTTTTAGTAAAGTTAATTAAGGGCGTTATTAATCTTTATTAAGTTAGTAAAAGGGGAAAATAAAAGGGTAATCTTAGCTAAGGATTTATAGTAAACTAAGTTTAAGTTTACTTATTTTTACTATAAGCGTAATATACGCGCTATTATAAGTATAAGGATACTAACTATAAGAGATTAGGGGACGTAGTTAAATTTAGTAAGGTTAAGGTTTAGATTAGTATAATATATATATAAGTTTACTATAGCTTAGACTAAGTTTAGCGTGCTATCCTTATATTTATAAAAAATTTAGATATATTTTTTTTAAAATAAGGAGTTAAAATTATAGCTTAGTTATTATTAGAATATATATATCGCTAGCTGCTTAGGAATATAATACGCGTTAAATACGCGTAGCACGCGTTATAGAGATAACTATCTCTATATAAATAAAGTAGGAGGTTAGGGATACGTATAAAAAGGAGTTAAACTCGAGATAATACTAATCCGAGACTAGTATAATATTAATATAATATACGAAGTTAATATAGGAAGAGAATAGGGAGGTAGTTAGTAGGAGGAGGAACGTATATATAATATACTTACTTTTCTATACTTTTTAAGAGAGAGATAAGTTATAAGTAAAGTTATTATTTAATCTTTTATAACTTTATTAGCTAGAATATATCGTACGGTAAATATAATATTCCTATACGCTATATAATCTAGATAAGTTACCCGAACCTTATTATTTAAGTTAATATAATATACGTAATCTAAGTTTAATCTATTAGTATTTTTATTATAAGAAATTTATAATATAACTTTAGCTACTTATTTAGCTTAAGAAGGATACTTAACCGATACTAATTAGTAATAAAGCTAAGTTATATTACGAACTTAACTACTTTTTATTATTTAAAACTTAGTTAACTAATATAAGTTAAAATACTAGCTTCGTTATTATTTAACCTTAGTTTAGATCGGAAATAAAAAAGTAATTTAGATAGTAAATATTTATTAAAATACTAACTTCTAGGAAATTATAATTATTATTTCGATAATATGTAAATATACTTTAACTAATATCTAGTTAATAACTTAATAATTCGAATATCTTAGTACTTAGCGATAACCTATTATAAGTTAATATTATCTATTTTTTCTTCTTTTTACTTTTAGTCTAGGATTTTTAAGAACTTACTTCGATTTCGACCCGAAGTCCTATTAACCTTAGATTAATTTTAATAGTTACTTTATAACTATTATTTACTAAGCTTTTATAAATTTAATATTAGAAGTTTCTTATAATTAAGTTAATTTAGTAATATATAAAAGATAAAAATAATAAAAGAAAAAAAAAATAATAAGAAAAAAAAAAAGTAAAATTCTTAAAACTAAAGTCCCTTACCCTTACTCTTAACGTAGATATCTAGGAGGGCGCGACGCGTAACGATTATATAAAGCTAGCTAAGTAATATTATTATATTAATAATATCTATTAGATATCGACTTAAATATAAATAAAGATTAGATTATTATTAGACTTATTTCGGCACGCTAATTTTTATATAAAAGCGTATTATCGCCTATAAATATAGTAAAAGCTTATATAAAGGTAATAATAGCTAGGATAATTTATTAAGTTAATATTAGTTTATATAAAGTTAAGTTTTAATAAGCTATATATATATTATTATATTAAATACTCTTTTTAGCGTATTAATAATAAGCGGTTACTAATTAAGATACTTATTCCTAATAAGCGTTAATTTTTAGCTTTTATTTACCTATATAGCTAATATAATTTTAATATAAGGGCACCTTTTTAATATCGCTACGCTAAATAGTATTACGCTACGCTTAAGATAATAGCGTAGGCGGCGGCGGGGACGTAAAAAGATTACGCTTAGCGGGTTATACTTAATAAGGCGTAATAGGTATTACTACGAAAATAAGTAACGGTATTTATAAGCGCGGGCGAAAGGTAATCGCGGATACCGTAAAAGGAGCTTACGAGGGGCGCGTAAAGGAGATAAGGGTAGGACGCGCGTAATACGCGTTTAAAGTTAAGTTTAGAGTATATTAAAAACTAGGTTAATCTTAACTTATAACTAATATAAATTAAAGCCGGAATTAATATACCTTTACGCTACTAGTAAATTAAAGCCTTAAAAATATTATTATCGTTAATATTATTCTTAGATTTAAAACTTAAAATAATAATCTAATAACTGCGCGGAGCGGTAAGTATATAAGGGGGCGGTTCTAATATATAATAGATCTTAAGTTAAGGTTAGTAAAAGCTTATTACGATATTAACTTAAGATTAACTTAAACTTACCTTCCTATACGTAATAATAATAACGATAATAATAATAATAATAAAAGTAAAAAAAAGAGAAAAGGAATAAAAAGCTTAAGCGCGGGGTAATTTATAAGTAAAGTGCTAAGTTACTAATTTACCCTATTAGATAAGGTATATACTTACCCCTCTTATAAGTAATATATTAGTATATACTAACTCTTTTTACGAATATAAGAGGTACGTACCTTTTAAGTATAAATATCCCCCCCCCCCCCCCCCCCCCCCCCCCCCCCCCCCCCTTTCCCTCTTTCCTCTTTCTCTTTCTTTTTTTTTTTTTTTTTTTTTTTTTTTTTTTTTTT
>PDHQ01000148.1:22637-85629 GCA_003339415.1 Ophiocordyceps camponoti-saundersi (nom. inval.)
AATATATTTATTTACAAACACTTTTTTTCCAAATATAAGGGCCTCGTCCTTTTTAAATAAAAATACCCCCCTCCCCCCCCCCCCCCCCTTTTAAAATTTTTTTTTTCCCTTCTCTCTTTATAATTACCTTAGTTTTTCTTATCTATTTTTCGCGGATAACCTAGCGAAAGTTTACTAAGTATTACGTTCTTTATTTAGTATATTATATTACGTTTATTCTTCGTTTCTCTAATCCTCGGACTAAAAAGAAAATACTACTAAGAGATTACGGTACCCCTAAGGTTAAGAATTACGCTACCCCGGGGGTATCGTAATATAAAAACTATAATAACCTAGTAGAATTATAAATATTATAATATAAGAACGCTTAGTATTATAGGAAAAAGATAACCCTCGCTAGCTATAAGGGTTTACTAATTAATAAGAGAGATTCCCCCTCGCATAGCCGGTATTTATTAGGGGTCTTTAAAATAAGACGCCCTAGTAATATCCTCGTAGCTAGCTTATATTATATTTAAAGGAGTTATTTATTAGTTTCGGGGTCTAAAAGTAACTAAGCCCTAAGACTAGCTTATAATAGCGGCTAATAATATACGGCGTTAAGCCCTATATTAGTAATAATATATAATATTAGGTTTACTACCTAAACCTTATCTATTATTTACGAAGTATAAATAACGGGGAGATACGATATATAGCTTAATATATATTATTTTAGGAAATTATACTAAAACTATTAAGAAATATATTAAATATTAGTATAATATTAACTTAAATTTATTTATAAATTAGTAAAGTAAGGGTATCTACTAGTCCTAAACTATATAAGTTCTTAAAAGTAAAGAAATAATTCGATTTATAAGAGCTATTAAAGGAACTTAATTATATTTAGACTACCTACTTAATAAATATATATTCCTAACTATAAAAAGAAAAACTATTAATATTAGAATATATATATCGCTAGCTACTTAGGAATATAATATATATTAAATACGCGTAGTACGTATTATAAAGATAACTATCTTTATATAAATAAAGTAAAAAGTTAGGGATACGTATAAAAAGGAGTTAAACTTAAGATAATACTAATCTGAGACTAATATAATATTAATATAATATACGAAGTTAATATAGGATAAGGATAGGGAGGTAGTTAGTAAGAGGAGGAACGTATATATAATATACTTACTTATTTATACTTTTTAAGAAAGAGATAAGTTATAAGTAAAGTTATTATTTAATCTTTTATAACTTTATTAGCTAGAGTATATTATACGGTAAACGTAATATTCTTATATATTATATAATCCGAATAAGTTACCCGAACCTTATTATCTAAGTTAATATAGTATACGTAATCTAGGTTTAATTTATTAGTATCTCTACTATAAGAAGTTTATAATACAACTCTAGCTACCTATTCAGCTTAGGAAGGATACCTAACTAATAGTTATTTAATAAATTAGCTAATTTAAGTTATCGGAAAGCCTCTTATAATAGTTCTAAAGCGAGTAATATAAGTTAAAATCGCTAATTAGAATATAATTAAGGTTTAGGGGAAAGTTTTAAAAAATTAAAAGGCTACCGCTATAGGGAGTATTAGGGGGAGAGTAAATAAAAATAAACTAAAATCTAAAATAGAAAATAATATTTATTTAATCCTCCCTTATTTTTAAGAACTAAGTAAATATATTATATCTTTTATAAATATAAATTAAAATACGGCCGCTATTATAAATAAAGCGGTAAGGCGAAGTCTTAAGTAGAGGAGGCTTAGCGCTAAAATAGCTAATAGTTTCCTAGAAAGTAATAATATTATAATCCGATTTACTACTAAGTATTAGCTTAGCTAGCTTAATACGCTTATTTATATTCTAAGAAAAGATTTTTATAAATATAAGGAAACGGTTATAATAATATTAATTTCTTCGCTATAATTTCTTTACAGCTTAGTTATAGATCTTATCTAAGTCCGGGCTAAGGCTAGGGTAATTAGTACTTTTACGCTTTTTTAGATAATAAGGTTAAGTTAAATTAAAAATAAAGCTAGTTTATTAATAGTTTATATAAGTAGGACGCTATTTATATTTTAGGGGAGGGAGGTATTCTAAGCTTATTAGATAAAGCGTCTTATTACTTTAGGGGTATCCTTAATTACCTATATCTTAGTAGTAAGGCGGCCCCTTTTAAAACTTAAGGGTTATCTATATTTCCTTTTAATAATAAACTAGCCCGGGGATATATTATATATATTAATATCCTTAGCTATTACTAATTTCGTTAATTATAAGATAAACTATAAGCTAAGCTTAGTAAATTTAACTAATTATCTCTTATAATAAGCTTTTACTTAATTTTAGTACTTAATAATAATAAAGTAAAGCCTAGACTATATAAGGTAATCCTCGCTATAAGAGATATAATAAAATAAGTATCCTCCGATTTTAATATAATAGTTATCCTTATTTTTATAATTAGTTACTTTATATTTACTAAAAAGCTTAGGGTATTTATATATTTTAGCGATATATTTAAAATAATAATAATTATAATATCGCTAGAGGCGGATTATATTTAAAAATAGCTCCGTATAAAAAATCTAAGCGTTAATAGCTAGCTTATTATCGTAAAGTTTATTAATATTAACTAGTAATTTAAAGCTAATAATAACTACTATCTTAATAAATCCGAGCTAAGGCTTAAGCGCTTATAAATAAGCTATAAGTATTTTATTAACTTATACTATCTTATTAAAAAAGTTATTATATTCCCTAGTAATAAGGTTTAGAGGAAGTCTTTTAATAATAATATTATAAATCTTATTTACGATAGTCGCCTTATTACTAAAAATAAGCGTAACCTAGCTTAGGTTTTAGGTAAAAGTAGCTATATCTTTATTAAAAGTAAGTTAAATATCCTTACTATTAAGGTAGCGTATAGCTAAATATAAGTTAAAGTAAATAGTAATATTAATAACTTATATAGTATTATATATTATTTTATTTATAATATTATTTATTATATTTATTAAGTAAATAATAATTTTTTTTTTATAATATAAGGGAAGTTTCTTTTTTAAGTTATATAGTAAAGTTAAAGCTAATATAACCTATACTTATATTTAATATCCCCCCTATTTCGTTATCTTTAAATATAATAATTTATAAAAGGTAATAATAATAATATTTTTAATTTCCTTATATATAATATAATTAATTTAAGTTTAAATTTAATTTAATTTAAGTTCCTTATAAGCTATTATTATAGCCTAAGCTACGCGGAATATATTAGCTAATATAATATCTAATAGTTAATAATATAGTTTTTTCTTATTTTTATTAACTAAAACTTATAATAATCCTTAGTTATATTTAATATATTTTCTATTAAAGTTAGTATTTTTAGACTAATATATAGATAAATCTAACTTATATTCGGAGCGCGTTATAATTTTAGTTTTTTTACGAAAATTTCTTCCTCCTCCGCCGCGGTTATAACTACCCCCAGCTAGAACTTAGCTAAGTATAGCCCTACTCCGAATTAAACGGCGAATCTAACGCCGCTAATATCTTACCTTTTTCTTTTAGATCGCGCCTTATACTAGGCGCGTATTAAGTAAAGCGCGGGTATTATAAAGTTTATATAGCTTACTTATCTTTTTAGCTATTATTATTATTATAAATTAAATCTTTATAATTAATTAAAATAGCTTTAATAATTTAGTTAATTAAAGCTTTATTAATATAGCTAAAAATATATAAAAGTTTTATTATCTTATAATAAACTTTATAATAGCTAATTTTAAAAAATAGCTAAATTATTATAATAAAGCTATAAATAAGTTTAAAAAGGGGGTTAGGGGGGGGTATTATTATATTCGCTTTTTAGCGTTTCCGCTCCTATTATTATAAAACTCTAATTAATATTAAAAGGGGAGGAGGGGCGATATATATAAAGTTTTAATTTATAAACTTTTAAAGTTAGGAAATATATATATATCCTTCGCCTAATCTTATATTAATAATAATAATAATAATTTATAAATTAATATACCTTATATAGCTTAGAATTATCTTATATATATTCTAAGAGGGGGAAAAACTAAAAAACTTAAAGTAAAACCCTCCCCTTAAGCGTTACCTTAGCTTTAAGTTAGACCCTATTTATACCTAGTACTTTATATATTTAATAAGTTAGGTATTAACTAGTAATTTAAAAGCTAATATTTCCTTTAAAGCGGACTCCGTAATAGTAAGAGTATATATAAACTAAGTTTAATATAGAGTTTATATAACTTACTTATCTTTCTAGCTATTATTATTATTATAAACTAAATCCTTATATTTAATTAAAGTAGCCTTAATAATTTAATTTATTAAAGCCTTATTAGCGTAGCTTAAGTATATATAAAAGTTTTATTATTTTATAATAAATTTTATAATAGCTAATTTTAAAAAATAGCTAAATTATCGCAGCGAAGTTATAAATAAGTATAAAGTTAAAGTTAAAAGAGGGGGTATTATTATATTCCCTTTTTAGCGTTTCCGCCCTAGCTACTATTATTATTATTATTATTTATATACTAAGGGCCTTTATAATATCTAAAGCTTCTATAATATATTAAGTAAGAAAAATCCCCTAAAATAAGGTAAAACCCCCTAACTATAAGAAAAAAGCTTACTATACGCTTATATAAAAGTATAGCGGTAGCTAGTAGTAATATAGTATAATAAGCTTACTACCTAGGGGTAATCTCGGATAATATAAGAAAGTAGGGTAAGGAGGGGAGGGCGGAGAAAGGAAAGTCCGCAGGGTATAGGGCGGAAGGAGCGGGGCGGTATAGCGTAGCGGCGTAGCGCGGGGCGGTGCGGGGCGGTGCGGGGTAATACGAGGCGAGGCGGTGCGGGGTAGGGCGGAGGAAAGAAAATCCGAGGGGGGGTAAGGTAAAATAGTAAAGTAGCCGCTTTATTATATATTAATAATTAGAGGGGGGGGGGCTATATCTCTTCCTTTTCTACCTCCTTTTTCTTTTCCTTTTTTTCTTTTTTTTATTATTTTTAGAAAAAGGTGCGTTTTTAACCCCTCTCTTAACCTTTCCTTTTAACCTTTATAATAAAAGAAAGGTAAAAAAGTTATATAGCTATATTAATAAAATAATAGCGATAAATATACTTAAGATTATCTATAGCGAGCTTTATAACCTCCTTTATATTATATATATAGCCTAATTAGCTAACTATAAAGTTTTATATTAAAAATAATAAGGTAAATAATATTATATAGCGTTAGCTATATATAAAGCTAATAAAATATATAAGCTTATAATTAGCTAATTATTATAATTATACTAAAGCTTAGTATAAATATCGGAAAGTAAGTAATATTAAAAGTTAAGCTAAAATTAGAGTTTAGAGTGCTAACTAAGTTATAAATATATTCGGAGAAGTTACGTATTACTATAATAAAAGCGGCGCGGTATATTAGCAAAGGAGGATAGCTAAATAACTTATTAGTAAATATAGAGCAAGGCGGAGTAAAGTAAAGCGGAGTTTCGGATATAGCTAATAGTAAATAATAAGAGAGAATTTAAATTAACTTACGCGATATATAAAAGCGGAATAAAATATTAAAGCTTTAACTTAATATAATAATAATAACGCTATAGGTAAGCGCTTTAGTAAAATTAGCCGCTTTAGTAGCTACTTTTAATATTACTCCCGCTATAATAATTATTAATACTCCTCCCTAAGAGTTTTATATATTAATATTAGCTTACCTTAGAATACTAAGCAGATAGATAACTATCGGTATAAGCGGAGTAGGAGGTAGAAAAGGGGGTAGAGTAATAATAATAATAGCAGCGGTAATAAATATAGTAATTAGATTATAAGTAAAATAAGCGGTAATAGTAAACGCGGAGGAGGAAGCGGAGGCGGTAGCGGAGGGCGCGGTAATAAAAACGCTAGCTTAGTTAATAATAATTATAAAAATAATAATAAAGTTTATAATAAAGGTAGAAAAGGTAATGCTTATAATAATAATAATTATTATTATTACTATTATTATTACTTAAGAGGATTATATTATAAGGTTCTTATAAAAGTTTTAGTTAGAAATATAAGCGAAGGTGCGGAATTTTTAACTTTTTATATATAATATAGCGTATAATATTAATTAAGTTTAAAATAACCTTAATTAGGCGGTAGCGGATTATATTAAAGTTAACCGGTTTAGATATATTTTAAAAAATATTTTTAAGCTTTAGCGTATTTTTAACTTAAATCGCCTAAAAGCGGAGCGGGAGCCGGTATTAAAGGAGGAGTTAGAGGCGGAGGAGAATAGGGCGGTAGCCTAAACGCTAATTATTATTATATTAACGTCGGGGAGCGGGTCGGATTAAGTAATAGTTAGAAATAATAAGGAGGGGGCGGACGGAGTTAAGGGGGCGGGCGGAGCGGAGGTAGTAAGAGGTGCGGAGGAGGAGAGTAAGGGAGTAACGAAGCTAAAGCCTAAGCTAAACCTTATTTAAGTATTAAAGCCTTTTTTTATAGAGTCCGCGTTAGCGGCGTTAAAGCGCGTAGCGAAAAGTAATAATAATAGCTTAGAGGATAAGCTTATAAGTATCGGAGGCACTATCGGGCGTAAAAGATAAGGCGGAGGGTAAGGTAGGAAAAGGGGTAAGAGGGCTAAGCGGGCTAAGTAGGGCTAAGCGGAGTAGGGAGCGGAGGTAAAAGTAAGGTATAAGGTAAATAAATAATAGTAATTATACGGTAAAAATATTAAAAATTATCCCCCGCGCTTAAACTTTATATTTAAATATCTTAATATACTTAAATATTATAAAATAATAAAAAGAGGTTAAATTAGCAGAGGCGTTATAAGTAAATAAATTATAAGGCGAGAGGGCTTATAATAGCCTTATAACTAAAAGCCTTATTAAAGTTCTTATAATCTTAGATTAAACTTATAAGAAGTATAAGTAAAAGCGTTTTTTTATAAGCGGTAAGCTTATATTATAAGGTAAGGTAAGCTACTATCTTATCTTCTCCGCTATTATAAGGGTAGTAAGGGGTTAAAATTATAAAAATATTATAAATATAAAGAAACTTATTAAAGCTAATTTTACTATTATAAAGCTAAGTTAAGGCGCTATTAAGGAATTTTAGAAAACCTTAATAAATCTATAAGGCGTTACTAAGTTTTAATTAAGGTAGTTTATTAGTAAGGTATCTAAAAAACTAGCTATATTTTCGAAGCCTTCCCTTCTTAGAGTTTTAGCGGAGCTGCTACTTTTCGTAAAAGCGGGCTTTTAGAGTTTTAGGGGACTAAGAGGAGATATTTAAAGTCTATACTTAAGTAGTAAAGGAGAATCGGAGGGATTTAAGGGGAATATAAGTAAGGCGAGGCTAACCTCTATATTATTAGCGGAAATATACGGAGATTTTTTTTAAAATAGAGCGGATATAAGCTATAAGTTTTTTAATATAAAGGAGTTAGTAGCTATAAGCGGCGCGGTAAGATAGGTAAATATTAATAAAGGGGATAAAGAACTTAAACTTAATATAATAAGAAAAAGTAGCTTAGTACGCTTTAGAGATAATATAAAGGTATTTAAATTAGGTTATAGCTAGCTATTAGAGGATAAGGCTTTTAAGTTTACCGCTTAATAAGGTTAGAGCGGAGTAAATTATAATATTAAAAGTAATAATAGACTTAATAACCTTAATATAAACTTCCTTTACTTAGAGGAGTAAGAAGCTTTAAGTAAATAATATAAATTTAATTAAAGCTAGCTATTAGTAATTAAGCTTCTTTATAAGATAATAAAGGTAAAGTTTTTACTAAAGCTTATAATAAATTTAAACCCTAAGTATATATACCTTTTATATAAGTTAAATAGTAATCTTATTAAGGATTAATAAAGTTATATTAGCGGAGCGGGCTTTCGTAAAGTAAAGGAGCTTACTTTTAAGTAGCTAGAAAGTTATTTTATACTCCGCTACCTAGTTTTAGTAAATACCCTAAGCTTATTTAAGCTAGTAGCGGACTTAAGCGGAGGTACGCCTAATATTAAGAATATTAGTATTATCTATAAATCTAATAGTAAGTATACTAGTTACTTATTTTAAGCGTTTATAAAAAGATAAGATATATAAGATAAATAATATTAGAGAGAGCGGGGAGCTTTAAGGAACTCTAATAAAGATAAGGAAAAGGTTTAATAATTTATTATTAACTTTTAAGCGGGAGGTGCGGTTAAAAAGGTAAAAGTAAAAAAAGGCTATAATCTATTTAAAGAAGCTAAAGGAGTTAAGGATTTCTATTAGCTTAAAATATAAAATATAGTTAAAAGCGCTTATTATATTTAATATTAGGAAGGAAGTAAAGCTTCGGAGGCTTTAAGCAGTGCGGACGGACTTTATTAGAAAAAGTAAAGCGCTATTAGTAAACTAGTTAAGATAGTTACCTATCTAACTTTATAATAAAACTCTTATAAACTCCACTATATAAGATATTTTCTTCGTAATTATAATCTTAAAAATCTTACTTATAGTATTAAGGAGGGAGATAAGATAGTAGCTACTTAAAGTCCGATAAACCTCTAAGCTTTTACCCGCTTTTCGGAGAACCGTAATATTAAAAGTCCGATATTAAGTAAAGAAATATTTATAAGTAATATATTCTTAAAAAAGCTTTATTAAAACTATTATAAGAGGTTAATTATAACTTTTTAGGAAGCTAATAGGGATATTATTAAGCTTAGCGGATTTCTATAATATAATATTAAAAAAGGCAGAGCGGACCTTATTTTTAGTAACTTAAAAGGGAATATTTATTAGGGGGAAAAAGTTAAAAATAAGGAGGTGCGGGGTATTTTTTAAAAGATAGGGAAAGAACTTATAAGCTAGGAGCTCTAACTTTTCGGAGAAAGATAATTAAAAGGCAGAGTTTATATTCTATTAAAAAGAAGGAGTATATATAAGCTTTAGAGGAGCTTAGCTACGAAATCTTACTTACTAAGCTATAAACTATATAATATTAAAGTTACTACTTATAAAGGCGAGAAATTATCTCTAATTATCCCTCTTCGCTTTCCTAATAAATAATTTTTATTATATTATAATATTTTAATATGCTTACTAGCGATCGGAGTTTAGCTACGCTTACTAATACTACTTAGTACGCTTTATATTTAAGATTATAAAAATAACTTTTAAAATCTATTACGAGTATAAGTAAAAACCGTATTATTAAGGTAATTTTAAAACTATTAAGCTAGCTATAATATTTAATTACTTATATAGCTATATTACTAATTTCTTAATATTTATTATAAACTCCGCTTAAATAGCGAAAAGTAAAAGTTAGTTTTTTATTTTTACTTATAAGATATTAAAATTAAAATATTTTTAGCGTAATATTAGCGCGGAGTTTAGGGGGGGAGAGGTTATAAAAAATATAAATTAGGGGATATAGTTAAAGCTAAGAAAATTAAAATCTAAGCTAAAATATATAAGGAAATAATTAGGTATATTTTAAATTAAGTTAATAATATTAGTCTTTTACTTATATACCTCCTAAGTAATCTTATAAGAAAGGGTAAGAAATTTAAGGCGGAGTTAATAGAAAGCGGAGAGAAACTTTACGAAATAAGGGGAGGTGCGATTATAAAAGTCCTAAGAGGGATAATAAGCGTTAAAGTCGCCGAGGATAATTAGCAGAGCGGAGGCGGAGGCGGAGTATAAGGAGGGAGGAGGGGGTAATAAGCGTAGAAGAGGTCTAGTATATATTCTAAGTAGCGGGGAGTAAATAATAAGTACTTAGGGTTTATTATAAAAAGATACTTTAATAAGGTTAGGCCTTATAATAAGGTTTTAGTTATAAATTTTATATTATTTATATATATAAAAGAGAGCTTTACTTTTATTTTAAATAAGGCGGTAAAGAGTAAGTTTTAAAAGTAAAAAGTAGTTATATATATTAAGCTAGAATTCTTATATAGCGATAATATTATAACTTTCCTTACTAAATAAAGCGAGCTAAATAAGGCGGTTAATTTTTTATATATTTTATAATAAAGTTATAATCCTTATAAGGACTAAGTATTAGGGATAATTATCTATAATTACTTCGATAGCGTAAGGTTTATAAATATAAACTTTACTTAGGATTATTATAAAGCTAATTATAAATTACGGAGTCCGTTACGCGGCTTACGGCTACTATAAGTATTACTAAGCTAGAAGCTTTTTAGGGAGACTTAAGTAAGTAGTATACTACGAGAGGAGCGCTAAGGCGTATTTTTAAAAAATCTATAATATACTTACTTTTTTAGAGAGATAGTAATAAAGCTTTTACTATCTTTATAAAGTTACCGTAAGGTAAGGGCTAGAGGTTAAGCGGACTATAATAATTAGAAAAAGTAAGGTTTATTAGGGAAGCTAAACTTAGCGCGGCTTTATTATTTCCGGGACTTTAAGTAGTCTTTTAACTATATAGAGTATATACCCTTATATAAAATATAATAGCGGGGTCTCTCTCCCTTTTATATAGGGTAATTCTCTTCTCTACTATTATATAAGGTAGCCGCGTAGTATTTATATTAAGAGGGCTCCTAATAATATTTAATAATATATCCGAATTAAAAATACTTATAGTATTATTTAAAGCGTATAGAGTCTTTATAAAATTTATAATAAATTATCTTTATATTTATAATTATTCTATTTAAGTAAAGCTTATTTATATCTTCTACGCTACCTAAGCTTATAATAAGATAAGTTTATAAGGTATCTCCGCTAATAATATATTAAAGTTAAAGTACCTTCGCCTAGACTACGTTAACCTTATTTACCTTCTTAATAATATTAAGTAGCGTATTATAGTTACGGTTAGCTATTAAGGTCCGAATACCTTTAGCGATAATAATATAAGTCTAGCGTATACGCTTAGCTTTTACTCCGAAAGCCTAAGCTACTTACTTATTTTTTAAAATAAGGTCCTTATACTCTAAGTTAAATATAATTATAAGGTCTCCGCTAAGAAATTAGCGTATAGCTATTATTATAAAGTAGCTTATAGCTTTATTAACTTTCCGGATAACTTTTTAGGGAGTAAGCGCTAGAACTCCCTTAACTACCGGGATATCCTTTACCGATATAAGTACCTCCCTTTTTATTTTCGCCGGAACTAAGCGTATAAGGGGCGCTATAAGGGGGGCGGAGTTTAGGGCGGAGCTTATAACTACGCTAGCTTAGGTTAGAACTCCGAGGGCGGAGTCTAACCCCTTACCTATTACCTTATAAAAAGTAGCTTTAACTAATTTCTAAATAGCGTAGGAGATAATAATAAGTAAGCTAGATAAGTTCTTAGAAGCTTATTAGCGTTATTAAAGCTTAGTAAACGCTATATTAAGGATATCTTATATAAGGCGAAAATTTTACGCGAAGATTACCTTAGTAAGTTTTTCGTACGCGGATTTTAGGATAAAATCTATTAGAGTCCGAAAAATATCGATAAATAAGTTATCGAAGTTAGTAGCTATATTATATTAACCTTCGCCTATACGCGGATATTATTAGGATTAGTTAAGCCTCTAAGTTCCGCTATTAAGTATTATTAGTATTAGCGGCGGACTAGGAGGCGGGCCGCCCCGCGACCCCGCGTTTAGGGCTATTCCCTTAGCAGAGTTAGACTCTAAGAGGTAGAAAGCACTAAATTCTCGTAATATTACGGCGTTAAGAATAAACGGGGACCCCGATCGTTTAAAGTCGTAAAAAAGTTACCCTAGCTATTATTAGTTTTTAGTTAACGCTAAAAGGGGAGAAGGGGCGGTATATATAAAGCTTTAGTTTATAAACTTTTAAGGTTAAGTAATATATATATCCTTCGCCTAATCTTATACTACTCTTATCTTAAAATAAAGTTAACTTTATTAAAAGTAAAACCTTTAATAAAAAAAATAATATAGTTTTTTTTTATAAATTATAAAATAAGCGGATTTTCTTTTTATATATAAAATAGTAAAATATTTATTATATTATAGCTTTATTATATAATATTTAATAATATATTTAAATTAATAATATTTAAAATATTATAAAAGTTAAACTTTTAATATATATAATTTAGCGTTAAAAATCTTCGCTTATATTATTATATTTTTATTATAAATTTAGTTTATATTTATTATATTATTAATAATAATTATTAAAAAACTTTACTAAGTTTTAAAATAATATCTTTTTATATATAATTATATTATTAAAACCTTATTTAATAACTTAATCTTTTTTTAAAAAGTTTCCTTATTACTTTATTATAAAGCTTACGCTAGCACCCTTTTTATAATAAGAGTATAACCTCCGCTAGTTAAGTATACCTTTTCTTTAAAAGTAGTATAAAGCTACCCTAAATTAGACTGGAGCTTATAAATAGTATTTTAGAATATTATTATAATATTACCGCTAGGTAGTTTCCTTATTATAAGGGCTTAGCCCTGCTTACGGAGTCCGTAGTTAATATTTATTATAGTTACCTTAAGGCCTTAAACTTAAAGCGGAGTAGCTATAAAATCGCTTAATTTTATATTATTTTTATTTTAAGATAAAGTTAACTTTATTTAAGGTAAAATTTTTAATAAAAAAATAATAATATAATTTTTTCTTATAAGCTAGAAAATAAGTAAATTTACCTTTTATATATAAAATAATAAAATATTTATTATATTATAATTTTCTTATATAATATTTAGTAATATATTTAAATTAATAATACTTAGAATATTATTAAGGTTAGATTTTTAATATATATAATTTAATATTAAAAATCTTTACTTATATTATTATATTTTTATTATAAATTTAGTTTATATTTATTATATTATTAATAATAATAATTAAAAAGCTTTATTAAATCCTTAAATAATATTTTTTATATATAATTATATTATTAAAATTTTATTTAAAAACTTAATCTTTTTTTAAAAAGCTTCCTTATTACCTTATTATAAAGCTTATAATAATATTTTTTTTATAATAAGAGTATAACCTTTATTAATTAAGTATACCTTTTTTTAAAAATAATATAAAGCTACTTTAAGTTAAACTAAAGCTTATAAATAATATTTTAAAGTATTATTATAATATTACTATTAAGTAATTTCCTTATTATAAAAGCTTAGCTTTACTTATAAAAGCTATAATTAATATTTATTATAATTACTTTAAGGCTTTAAATTAAAAGCGGAGTAATAATAAAATTAAAATAAATTATAAGCTATTATTTATATTATCTAAGAATTTACTTTTTAATAATTCTATTAGCGTTTTAGCTATAATTATAGCTTATATTAAAAGAGTTCTGCTACTTTTAAAGCTATAAAAAAAGAAATTAATAGCTATAATAGCTAAAAAAATATTATTAACTAATAAAGTTAAAATAAAAAGAGCGCCTTCCTAAACCTTTTTAAATTTTATTACTTATTTAATAATTACTTATATAAAAATAAAAGTATTTTTTAAAATAATTTTACTAATATTTACTTTAGCTTTTAATAAGGTAATAAATATAATAAACTTTTAAGTTTAAGATTATTATAATTTAAAGTAAAGCTATATTTTAAGTAAAAGATTCTTATAGTTATAATTAACTTATATAGCGTTACTCTCCTTTTTAAAATTACTTTAAGCGCGGCTTATTATTATTATAAAGTAATAAAAAGAGTAAAGTTTACTTATAATATAAAAATAAAAAGTATATATCTATATCGCTATAAGCGCGGAATTTATAAAATATATAAAAGTTATATTATAAAAATTAATATATAATATTATTTAAAGATTAACTTTTATATATTCTATAAACTCCGCGCTTATAGTAACGCGGATATAAACTTCTTATTCTTATATTATAAGCGGACTTTACTCTCTTTATTACCTTATAATAATAGCTAGCTGCGCTTAGAGTAACTTTAAAGGGGAGGGTAACGCTATATAAGTTAATTATAACCGCGAAAATTTTTTACTTAAAATATAGCTTTATTTTAAATCGTAATAATCTTAAACTTAAAAGTTTACTATATTTATTACTTTATTAAAAGCTAAAGTAAATATTAATAAGATTATTTTAGGAGATATTTTTATCTTTATATAAGTAATTATTAAATAAGTAGTAAAGTTTAAAAAGGTTTAAGGAGGTGCCCCCCTTATTTTAACTTTATTAGTTAGTAATATTTCCTTAGCTATTATAGCCGCAGTTTCCTCTCTTTTTTATAGCTTTATAAAAAGCGGAACTTTTTTAATATAAGCTATAATTATAGCTAAAGCGCTAGAAAAGATTATTTAAAAATAAGTTCTTAAGTAATATAAATAATAGCTTATAATTTATTCCGATTTTATAGCTATTTTACTTTAAGTCTAAGGCTTTAAGGTAATTATAATAAATATTAACTATAAACTTTATAAGTAAAGCTAAGCTTTTATAATAAGGAAACTACTTAATAATAATATTATAATAATATTCTAAGATATTATTTATAAGCTTTAGTCTAATTTAAAATAGCTTTATATTATTTTTAGGGAAAAAGTATACTTAACTAGTAAAAGTTATACTCTTATTATAAAAGGGGTGCTAATATAAGCTTTATAATAAAGTAATAAGGAAGCTTTTTAAAAGGAGATTAAATTATTAAATAAAGTCTTAGTAATATAATTATATATAAAAAAATACTATTCTAAAACTTAGTAAAGCTTTTTAATAATTATTATTAATAGTATAGCGGATATAAACCGGATTTATAATAAAAGTATAATAATATAAATAAAGATTTTTAACGCTAAACTATATACGCTAAAAATCTAACCTTAATAATATTTTAAATATTATTAATTTAAATATATTACTAAATATTATATAATAAAGCTATAATATAATAAGTATTTTACCGCTTTATATATAAAAGATAAGTCTGCTTATTTTATAGCTTATAGGAAAAGATTATATTATTACCTTTTTTATTAAAAGTCTTACCTTAAGTAAAATTAACTTTACCTTAAGATAAGAGTAATATAGGACTAGGCGAAGGATATATATATTACCTAACCTTAAAAGTTTATAAATTAAAACTTTATATATATTACCCCTCCTCCTCCTTCTTTAGCGCTAATTAGAAATTTATAATAGCTAGAGTAAAAACGCTAGAAAGCGAATATAATAATACCTCCTCCTTTAACTTTAACTTTATATTTATCCGCGGCTCCGCTATAATAATCTAGCTATTTTTTAGAACTAGCTATTATAAGGTTTATTATAAGATAATAGAACTTTTATATATTCCTAAGCTATACTAATAAAGCTTTAATAGATTAAATTATTAAGGCCGCCTTAATTAAACGCGGAGATTTAGTTTATAGCGATAATAATAGCTAGAAGGATAAGTAAGCTATATAAACTCTATATTAAACTTAGTTTATATATACTCTTATTACCGCAGAGTCCGCTCTAAGGGAAATATAAGCTTCTAAATTATTAGTTAATACCTAACCTTTTATATATATAAAGGGCTAAGTATAAGCAGGGTTTAACTTAAAGCTAAGGTAACGCTTAAAGGGAGGGTTTTTAATATAGGATATATAATAATACTTTTATAAATCGCCTAACTTTTTATAATATTTTACTAGGATTTCCCCTTTTAGGATTTTACTTAGATTTCCCTTAGAAACTTTATTATTTTTATACTTATAAAATTACTAGGATTTCTTATTAAGATTTCTCTATAATAACTTTTAGGATTTTATTAAAATTTCCTACTAGATTTAATATTAAAATATACTTTTAGAAATCTTAAGATTTTACTAGGAAATCCCCGTATATTAGGAAATTACTATATACTAGGAAATCTCCGTTTTACTAATATATACGGAAATTACTATAAAATCCTCTTAGGTAAATACTTTTAAGATTATATTAGAAAATCTTCCTTAAGCTCCTAGCTATATAATTAACTTAATATTCCTTTAAGTAATAATTAAATTCTTTTATAATTATTATTTTAATTTTTAAAAAACTTTTACTTATATTTATATTTTTTATAATAACTATTTTATAATCTTATAATTAGTAGCTAGCTTATCTCCCTCTTCTATATATTATATTTAATAGCTAACTTAGTATATATACTTATTAGAAGATTATATATATAAGCGTTAAAACTTTTATATATTCTATAAATCCCGCGCTTATAGTAACGCGGATATAGACCTCTTATTCTTATATTATAAGTAAACTCCGCTTTTTTCGTTACCTTATAGCGATAGCTTTAAGCTACGCTTAGAGTAACTCTAAGGGGGAGGGTAACGCTATATAGGTTAATCCTAACCGCGAAAATTTT
The DNA here is from genome assembly GCA_003339415.1 of Ophiocordyceps camponoti-saundersi (nom. inval.). Lineage (NCBI taxonomy): Eukaryota > Fungi > Ascomycota > Sordariomycetes > Hypocreales > Ophiocordycipitaceae > Ophiocordyceps > Ophiocordyceps camponoti-saundersi. The sequence continues at coordinate 39,031 of PDHQ01000148.1, forward strand.
TTACCCGGAATATAGCTTTATTTTAAATTATAATAAACTTAAATTTAAGGGTTTATTATACCTCTTACCTTATTAAAAGCTAAGGCGAATATTAATAAGATTATTTTAGGGGACGCCTTAGTTTTTATATAGGTAATTATTAAATAAGTAACGGAGTTTAAAAAGGTCTAGAGAGGCGCCCCCCTTACTCCGACTCCGTTAATTAGTAATATTTTCTTAGCCGTTATAGCCGCGGTTTCCTCTCTTTTTTATAGCTTTAAAAGGAGCGGAACTCCTCTAATATAAGCTATAATTATAGCTAAAATATTAAAAAAAACTATTAAAAAATAAATTCTTAAGTAATATAAATATTAGCTTATAATTTATTTTAACTTTATTATTATTTTACTTTAAGTTTAAGGCTTTAAGGTAATTATAATAAGTATTAATTATAAATTTTATAAATAAAGCTAAGCTTTTATAATAAGGAAATTACTTAGTAGTAATATTATAATAATATTTTAAAATATTATCTATAAGCTTTAGTTTAATCTAAGGTAGCTTTATATTATTTTTAGAGAAAAGGTATACTTAATTAGTAAAGGTTATACTTTTATTATAAAAGAGGTACTAATATAAGCCTTATAATAAAGTAATAAGAAAGCTTTTTAGAAAAAGATTAAGTTTTTAAATAAGGTTTTAATAATATAACTATATATAAAAAGATACTATTTAAGGATTTAGTAAAGTTCCTTTATAATTATTATTAATAATATAATAAATATAAATTAAATTTATAATAAAAGTATAATAATATAAGTAAAGATTTTTAATACGGAACCTTATAAGCTAAAAATTTAACCTTAGTAATATTTTAAATATTACTAGCTTAAATATATTATTAAATATTATATAGCGAAATTATAATATAGCTAATACTCCGCTTTTTTATATATAAAAGGTAAGTTAGCTTACTTTATAATATATAAAAAAAACTATACTATTACCCTTTTTATTAAAGGACTTACCTTAAGTAAAGTTAACTTTACCTTAAAATAAGAGTAGCGTAAGATTAGGCAAAAAATATTTATATTTCCTAACCTTAGAGATTTATAAATCGGAACTCCGTATATACCGCCCCTCTTCCCCTTTTAGCGCTAACCGGAGTTTAATAATAGCTAGGGCGGAAACGCTAGAAAGCGAATATAATAGCTCCGCCTTTAACCCCCTTTCTAAACTTATTTATAGCTCCGCTATAATAGTTAGGCCGCTTTTCGGGATTAGCTATTACGGGGTTTATTATAAGTTAATAGAATTTTTATATATTCCTTAATTATATTAATAAAGCTTTAATTAAATAAATTATTTAAGATATTATAATTAAGCGTAGAGATTTAATTTATAATAATAATAACGCTTAGGAAAATAAGTAGCTATATAAACTCTATATTAAACTTAGACTACGCGTACTTTTACTACCGCGAACTTTACTTTAGAGGAAATATTAGCTTCTTAATTACTTATTATTATTAGACTTATCTTAGGTATAAAATACTAGGTGCGGACCTAGTCCGGCCTTAAACTAAAGTAATACTTAAGGGGAGGGTTTTACTTTAAGTTTTTTAGTTTTCCTTACTCCTAGAATATATATAAGATAGTTCTAAGCTATATTAAGTATACTAGCGTATAAATATTATTATTATTATATATAAGCGTATATTAACTAGTAATAATTTTATATTATACTAACTTATAAATTTTTAGCTATTAAGGTAGTAAGTTAGACCTGAAATGTTTTTACTAATAAGATTTTATAAGCGTAGATTTTTAGCTTAGAAGAAAGCTTTACTATATTTATTACTTTACTTTAGCTATATATTATTTCTTTACCCTTAAATTTCTTAAAATAATTAAAGAAGAAATTACCGCTAGGAAAGAAGAAGCTTATATTTTAAATACTTATAAAAAAGTAAAAAAACCTTACCTCTTTAAAAGTAAATTTCCTCCTTTATAATATAAAGAAATAAAGGTAGTTAGAAAGCACTTATTATATTAAGATAATCCTTAAGGAACTAAGTTACTTATTATAATTAATTATTTCTTAACTAATCTAAACGCGATTATAAATTATAATTAACTATTTAAATAAGTAAATTAATTAAAATATATATTAAATAATATCCCTTATTTACTTAAAATTCTCTTAGAAAACTAGCTACCTTTTATTTAAGAATACCTTTAAATTATAAATAATACTAAAAGTAAAAGTAAATAACCCGCCTTATAAGAGGAAGATAGTAAAATACTTAGCTCCTCTTTTAAAAAAAAAAAGTAAGGAAAAGGCTAAGTCTTTTTTACCGGATAAAGGTAAGAATACCTTTACGCTATTAGAATCCTTTTTAAAAGGAGAACCTTTTACCCCGAAGAAGAATACTTTAAGGAAGTAATATTTTCTAAATCCTCCTATAATATTATTTAATTCCGGAAAACCTCCCCCTCCTTCCTTAGAAAAGGAAAAATTAGTATAAATAGTTAATAAAATACTTTACTTTTATAATATTATACTTTAAAACCTAAACTACTTAGAATATATTAATTTAGAAAATAATCTATAATTATATAATTAATTAAACTTATAAAAACTATTTAAATAATAAGTTTAGCTATAAGTTAAAAATATTAGATAATTTAAATTAGCTAATATTTTTAATATTACCTTTAATTAAATTAAGGAAACTAATTAAACTATTATTTATTAAAGTATTAACCGATTTATAAACGCTTTAAAACGGGTTATAGCTTAAAGCGAGGATTATACTAATAAACTTATATAACTTATTCCCTCTTTTTTTAAAAGTTATATTATAAGATAATATTCTAAAAATCTAAATTTATAAATTAAATTAGAACTTACTTTTCCTAATTTTAAAATCTAAAAATAAGTAAAAGCTTTATAGAAAAAGTTTACTATTTAACTTAATATTACTACTCTTATTATATAAAAATAAAGCTTTATATTTTAAGATATACTTACTAGAAAGGATTTCCGTTTATAAGTATTAAAAATAAAAAGAATAGCTTAAGTAGCTTTTTATCCTAAATAATCTATACTAATAATTATTTTTTCCTAACTTAATATCTTTCTCTAAGAAACTTTCTAATAGCTAACTAGCGAAGATATTTTAAATAACTAAGTATATAAATATAAATAACTTATTCTAAACCTTTAAACTAAGCTAATTAGAGGAACTTAGGGTATTCTTTAAAATAACGCTATTTAATATATAGCTTTAAGTAAGTTACCTTAATAAGAATATAAAGTAAATAGTTTTAAGGAGAAATCCCTATAAAATCTAAACCGCTAACTAGAATATAAACTAAATAACTTCTCTAAAAAGCTAATAAATAATACTTAGAAACCTTTTAATAAAAATATTAAGTTTAAAATAAAAACGAAATAGCCTTTTTTTAAGAAAAATAAAGAAAGCTTAAAAGGTAATCTTATTCTTATTAACCTTACTTATAAACTTATAAATTAAAACCCTAATAAAAATAAAGTCTTTACTATCTTTTTAGAAATATATAATACTATCCTTAATATCTTAGAATAGCCTTTAAAAGGCGAAGATAACTCCTCTAAGATATTTAAAGATAAATAACTAGCTAATAACTTATATTATTTTATTTTAGATTCTAAGAAATATAAGATAAAACCTCTTAATATTATTAAAGATTTCCTTCCTAAAAACTTTTTTATTATTAAAGCTATTTTATAGATAACTAATTTTCTTTTAAAATAAGTTTCCTATTTTTTTTATATAAAGATTTTAGTATTTAGTAAAAATAAACTTTCTAACGCTATAAAAATATATATCGATATTAAAGTAAATAAATCCCTTATTAGGAAAAACTTACTTAATAAGTTTAATAATATTAACTATAATTTAATAATAATTCGAGGCCTAAATAATATTAAATTAGCCTTAACTTATAGTTAAGCTATTTTTATTTTATATATTATTAGTAAAATTAATAATAAGTTTTACTTTAGTAAGTTTAAAGCTAGCGCTTAAGTTATTAAGTATCTTTTTATTAGAGTTTTATTAAGATAAGGGTTCTTAATCCCTTATAAAATTAATATTCTTAACTCTCGATAAGAGCTTTAAATTTAACTTTATAAAGGAATATATATCGAATACTATTTTACTTATAAAAGATTAGCTATTTATAAATATATAATAGCTATTTTAGTAATAATAATCCCTCCTTTTTTAATAAGCACGATTTTAGCACTAATTAAAAATCCTCTTAAGAATCGTAACTTTATTTTCTTTTCTAACTTTTATTTTCTTTTTAGTTTAATTATTTATAATTATTTTTATTTAACTATTTTTAACTTAAGTAATAAGCTAATTTCCTTTAAACGGAGAGAAAAGGTTAATATTATATTAAATTTTAACGATTAATTCTTTTTTATAATCCCTTAATAAATTACTAAAAGGGACTCCTTAAATAACCCCGATAAATATTTAATATAAAACTCTCTTTTAAACTAGATAATATTATATAATAAAACTAATACTAACTTACCTCTTATTAATATCTTAGATTTAAGTTAACTATATTAATTAAATATCTCTAAGATACTTAATATCTTAGAAATTAAGGGAGAGTATAGTATTAAAATTTATACTTTTAATCCTTAGTTATCTAGAAAGGTAAAATAGCTATATAATTCCCTTTCGAAATTATAAGAAAATATTAAACTAATTAATCTACCTTTAGAATATTATCTAAAAATCCCCCTTATCGGTAATTAATATAAGAAAAAACTTAGTTTATATCCTTACTTATTAAATAAACTTAATTAGGATTTCCTTAATAAAAAATATAATAATATATATTTATAAGGTAAAATAAAATAAGTGCTTAAAGCTTTACTTTTTACTAGCTAATATTTTATTATTTAAAAAAAAGTAAACTACATATTATTAATAACTTATAAGCTTTAAATAGCGTAGCTATTCCTAATATATATTTAATACCTCTCTCTTAAAATATAATTTATAAGTTAATAAATAAAAAAGTTATTTATATTATTAATACTTAAAGCTTCTTTTATTAGTTTTTTATTTATTTAAATTACTAAAAGTAGTTTATAATTACTTTTTATTATAAATTAAAATAGGCTATAATTACTCTTATAAGGTATAAAAATTCGCTTACTTATATATAAAGATTCGTTAATTATATTCTTTAAATATATAAAATATACGCTTTTTACCCTTCTCCGCACCGCCTGCCTCCTCCGCTCCGCCCGCCCCCTTAACTCCGTTCGCCCCCTCCTTATCTTCTCTAACTATTATCTAATCTAATCTACTCCCTAATATTAATATAATAAGAACTAGCGTCTAAGCTACTACTCTATCCTCTGCTTCTAGCTCCGCTTTTAGCTTTAGCTCTAGCTTTAGCGGATTTAAATAAAAAGTATATTAAACTTTAATAATATTCTTTAAAATATACTTAGATTAGTTAACTTTAATATAATCTACTACCCCTTAATTAATATTACTTTATATTTAATTAAAATTATATATTATATTATATATAATAAATTAAAAATTTTATATTTTTAAGTATATTTTTAATTAAAACTCTTATAAGAATAATATAATAGGGTTTTTTAAGCTAATAGTAATAATAATAGTTATTATTATTATAAGCACCTCCGCTATTACCGCTATCGCCTTTTTTACCTCTACTATAAACTTCGCTATTATCGCTATAGCTAATATTATCTAAACTAGCGCTTTCGCCCCCGCGCCCCCCGCTACCGCCTCCGCTTCCTCCTCTATACCCGCTATTATTATTACCTCCGCTTATAGTTTAACTATTATATTTATTACCGCCGCTATTATTATTATTGCTCCGCCCCCCTCCTCGCCTCTTACTCCGCTTATACTAATAATTATCTATTTATTAGGTATTCTAAAATAAATTAGTATTAGTATATAAAACTCTTAGAAAGGAGCGTTAATAATTATAGCGATAAAAGTAATATTAAGAGTAGCTACTAAAATAGCTAACCTCGCTAAGGCGCTTATTTAAGGTATTATTATTATCTTATTAAATTAAAGCTTTAATATCTTATTTTACTTTTATATATTATATAAGTTAACTTAAATTTTTTCCTATTACTTATTATTAGCTATATCTAACTTTACTTCGCTTTATATTACTTTATATTTATTAGTAAGCTACTTAGCTATCTTCCTCTACTAATATACCGCGCCGCTTTTATTATAATAATATATAACTTTTTTAAATATATCTATAACTTAGTTAGTACTCTAAGCTTTAACTCTAACTCCGCCCTTAACTTTTAACTTTACTTACTTTTTAATATTTATATTAAGCTTTAGTATAATTAAAATAACTAGCTAATTATAAGCTTATATATTTTATTAGCTTTATATATAGTTAATATTATATAATATTATTTACTTTATTATTTTTAATATAAGACTTTATAATTAGCTAGCTAAGTTATATATATAATATAAAAGAGGTTATAAAGCTTACTATAAATAATCTTAAATATATTTATTATTATTATTTTATTAATATAGCTATATAACCTTTATTATTTTTTTTATTATAAAAGTTAAAAAAAAAGTTAAAAAAAAGGGTTAGAAATATAATTTTTTCTAAAAATAATAAAAAGAAGAAAAAAAGGAAAGGAAAAAGGAGGTAAAAGAGAAAAAAATATAGCCCCCCCCTTTTTAATTACTAATAGATAATAAAATAGCTACCCCGCTATTTTACCTTACCCCCTCTTAGACTTTCCTTCCTTTACCTTACGCTATACCGCCTTATTTTATACCGCCTTATACCGCCCCGTACCGCCCTATACCGCCCCGCGCTATACTATACCGCCTTATTTTTTCCGCCCTACGCTTTATAAATTTTCCTTTTCTCTATATTCCCCTTTTTATTTTATTTTTCTTATATTATTCGAGATTACCCTTAGGTAATAAGCTTATTATATAATATTACCGCTAGCTATTATTATACTTTTATATAAGCGTATAGTAAGCTTTTCTTTTATAGTTAAGGGGTTTTACTTTACTTTAAGGGATTTTTCCTACTTATTATATTATAAAGGCTTTAAATATTATAAAGGCCCTTAGTATATAAATAAATAAAGAAAATATACGCTACTATATATATTAATAATATAGTAATTTTCTTTAATATTTTAAAAGATTATATTAAATATCTAATTATAATATTTAATCTTTTTATTAATATAAATCTTTCCCTTTTTACTCTTAAATTATTCCTTTATTACTTATTTATAAAAATATTAAAATATTATATTAATAAATTTATATTAATAAATACTTAATTTTAAGTAAAAGCTTTATAAAATATTAAGTTTCTTAATATTTTATAATATTTTAAATAGTAAATTAGATTAGTTAGATAGATAAAATATCTTATTCCCTATTTTATATAATAAATTAACCCTTTTTAAAAACGTAAAATAGTATTATTTTAAGAAAGATAGGAAAACGAAGTACTTATTATTAAACTAAAGAGAAATACTTTTACCTCCTAGTTTAAAATTATCCTAATAAAGAAAGAAACTAACTATTTTAATAATATTATTAACGCCCTTTATAATAACGCTACTCTTAGTTAGTTATTTTCCTAATTATTAACTCTTTTTATATATCGATACTTTTTAGGAGAATAGTTTTATAGCTTATCTTTTCTATATTAATAATAAGAAATCTTAAAAATTATTTTTAGCTCCGCCTTAATAATTTATTAAACTTATTTATTATCTTAATTATATACTTAAACTAGCTAAAATTAAATATTAGCTTACGAAACTTAAGATTTCTTATTTAGTTTAGGCTTATTATAAACTCTAAACTTATCTAATTAAAACTTAGAAACTAAAAATTATAATTTTTATAAATTATATTATAATTTTAATAATTATAAAATAAACCTCTCTTTTTACTACTAATATAAGAAGTAATAATTACCTTACTTTTACTTTTTAGTTTCTAAGTTAATATTTTTTTAAAGTTTTATATATTCTTAATATTTTTAATATTCTTATAAGCTCTCTTTTACGCTTTTTTTTAAAAATAGCTTTAGAAAAAAAATAAGGAGAATTTAAAAATATCTAAGAAGATTATATTAATTAAGAATATACGCTTATTTCCTTAAAAGCTATCCTTAATAATATTTTCTAATATAGGATTTCTAAAAAATATCTTTTTAATATATAATAATTTAAAATCTTAGAATAACTTAGAAATAAAAACTTTTAAGAAAGACTTATATTTATCTAAGTAAATAGCTTATTATATCTTAAAGATATTAATAATTAATAATAACTTTATATTCCTAAAAATTACGCTAAAGAAATTATTTCTAAATATTATTTTTATAAATTATATACTAGCTAGAGATATATATAAGCTAAACTCTCCTTTAGTTTTATTATCTCTTAACTAAAGAAAAAGTTTAATAATTTTATAAATAAATATAATATTTATAAATAAAATTAAATTAATAAATAAGCTCCTTTTAGGGAAATAGTTCCTATCTATTCCCTAGCGATTCCTTTTTATATAATTATAATAAACTTTATTACTAAACTCCCTTTAATTTTTTCGGAAAATTTACCTTAGTTTAAACTTAAAAGAAAATTCTATAATACCCTCCTTATTATTACTAATAAAATCTTAAAAATATATATTTTAACCTTTAAATATAATTATTTTACCGCTAAAAAATAAGCTTAGTAGCTATATAATAAGCTTACTTATTATAATTAGGGACTCCTAAAGTAAATTATCTCTAATTAGAATTTAAAGTTTATATCTAAGCTTTTAAGAACCTTATAATTTACTTTTAGTATTAAACTTTTAATATTAACTATATATTACCTATAAACTAATAATTTATCTAAAAAATAAAACTAGATTATTAAAATCGCTCTTAGATTTTTTACTACTAATTTCCTAATAAAATAATAAATTAACGCCTTACTAGCTTTTTAGTTTTTACTTAATAACTTCTTCTCCTTAATTATTAAAATTATACTAAGTAAGTTACTTATTAGATTTTAGATAAATAATAGTCTTTATTATCTAAGCGATTAAGCTTCCCTTAAATCTAAGGAAATATTAAAAGATAATATAATAAGATATATTAGAAGCTTAAGTTTAAGCTTAGCGATTAGGTTTAGCTAAAACTTAGGAAAAGATATTCTATTTTTAATAGATAAGTAGCAAAGCTTTTAGAATAGTAAACTAAGCCCTTCTATATAATTAAAAAAATTAGTTATCTAGCTTATTAATTAAATCTTAATAACTTTATAAATATCTATCTTATTATATTAATTATATAATTTTAATTAGCTAATATTTTAAAAGAATAACTTAGCTTTAAGCTTAATACTAATAATTATAAAATCGAATAAATCCTTAATAAAAAAAAAGTTAAAAAAGGCGAGGTATTACTTAAATAAAATACCTTATATATTAAAAAGGATACTTAAGTAATAATAATTAGTAAGTAGCTAAGAAGGATTTTTAATAAAAGGAGATAATCGAAAAATTTAAAAAAGAAAAAGATAAGTTAAAAGCTAAGCTAGAAATTACTAGGAAAAAATATATAAATACTCTTAAAAAGTACTAGCTATTAGAATAAGGTAAATAAGTTACTTAGTAATAAATATGTAATATCTCTAGGAAATAATAAACCTAACGCGTTACTATTTATACTAGATTTCCCTTTATTTTCCTACCTTTCTTTTCTTACTTCCTCTCTCTCTTATTTATCCTCTCTTATTCCCCTTTATATTACTTATCTTTATTATATCTTTCTATATATTAGTCTTTATCCCCCTTATAGTTATTTCTTTTTATTTTCTAATTCCTTTTATTATCCTTATATTATTTCCTTTCTTTTATACTTAAAATTAATCCCCCTTATAATAATCCCTATTATTTTTACGATAAGATATACTATAAGTTATTTTATAAATAACTAATTTATACTCCTTTTATATTTATATTTAAAAGCTTTAAAAAAGCTATTTAGCTATTTAGAAACCTTATAAAATTTTAATATTTATTTAAGTCACTTACTTATAAATTTAATAACTAGAAATCGAATAACTATATAACTTTTATTACTTAGAAATAAGTATTATAAGAAAAAAGATATAATTTATTATTTAGTAAGTTAAACGGTTATATTTATTATATTAATAAAAAAGTAAAAAGGTAAGCTAATAGAAAATAACTTCTTAATAATAAAGATTATAATTTTAAGTACTTACTTTTAGATAATAAATACTCTAGCTTTAACTACTCCTTACTTAAAGTTTCTAAAATTATAGCGCTTAAACGTTTTACTTAATAAACTATTATAGTATTTTCTTTTACCTCTAGCTTTACTTTTAAAATACTAGCTACCTTATTAAGAAGCTATAGTCGCCTTTTATTACTATATTCCCTTACTAATATTAAAAAAATATTTTTCTATAATCTAAATAACTTAGAAAAAACTATTATAGCGTTTATATACTATTAGAAATTATAAAAGATTATATTAAGGGCTTAGTTAGCAGGTAAGTTTATTAGAAGTTAGAAAAGTTAGAAGAGATTAAGTAAATCTTAGCTATTATCTCTTATACTAATTACCTTAGTAAAATAGAATAAATAATATTAGTAATTATAGAAAAAAAAACTAAGGTTAAAAGAGCTACTTTTATTTTTAGAAAATCCTTAGTAAGGCGTTTTATTACTCCTCTTACTTTAACTTAATAAAGCGTTCTTAGAACCCCTAATAAGTAAACTCGCTTTACTTTTTAATAACTTAAAGCCCTTATAATAGTTTCTAAGATTACAATCTAATTTTAAAAGGTTTTAGAAGCTAAAAAAGTTAAAAAAGCTAATAATAATTTCTTAGTAACTTATTACGATAATTTAGTCTAAGTTATTAAATACTTACTTACTTTTTTCGTAATATATTATAATAAATAAGCTTTAGTATTTTAAAATATAGATATCGCTTTAATCTAAGTAACTTACTTTAATAAGTACTTTACTAAATATAATATTTCTCTAAGCTTAAGTTATATAGCGAAAATATTTAGTATTAGTAATAAATAAATTATTAATTTTTATATCTTAATACTTATCTTACTTTATACCCTATCTTTTAAGAACTTATTAATTAATATTAATAAAGTTATTATATTCGTTAATAAAAAGTTAGTATTTAATAATTTAAGTAAGATATTAAAATTTTATAAAAGGAACTAATAGGACTCTTATATTTATATAAAAGAATAGATATATTTACTTAATAAAAGTATTATTACTTTACTTCTAGCTATTATTATTAATTATATACTCTCCTTAGCTTAGAGCGATATTATCGGAAATAAGATAACTCTAAACCCTAATAGTATTCCTATTTTTAATATTTTAGATTTAATAAAAATAGCTCCTAAAAATATTACTAAAAAGCTATATAGTTAGAAAAGTAGCCTAGTTAAACCTTTTAATAATATTAAATATATTATAATTATTAAGCTTATTAACGCCGATTTATTTATTAATATAATAATAGATTAAGACTTTTTATAGCTTTCTATATAGCTTTAGTATAAACTATAGCGAATATATATTAATAACGCGCTTTATATAAAAAGTATACGTTATACTATTTAACTATTAATAAATAATAGCTATTATATCTATTTAACTATTAATATATAATAAATCTTTAAGTTATTTAACTATTAATATATAATAATAATATATCTTCTAAGCTTAGGTAAAAACCTTATAAATAATTATATACTTTTAATATCGCTTTCTAATATTTTTATAATATAATATTAATTATATACTATTTTTTCCTTATATTTTATACGCTATAAATAGAGAAAGAATATTAGTTATAATAAAAAGGCTAAGTAAAGCTTATTTACTATAAACTACTTATAATATATACTTAAAAATAAGTATAAACTATTTATAATATAGTTAACTTTACTATTATTCCTAATATCTTAGATACCTTTATTTTCGTAAAATATACTATACTTAAAGCTATAAACTATATCTTTTACGCTAATTATAGTAAGATTATCTATATTTGCTTTTATATTATTACTATAACTTATATATTTAAATAATAAAGATAGTAAGATATTTTTTTTATTTTTTTTTTAGTTCGCATATTATATTATATCTTTTTTATTCCTATTTTCCTTCCTTAGTATTATAATACCCTTAACCGTAATATATATTCTTCTATATATATCTAATATATATTATAATTCTCTTTTATTATTCTTATCTTATTTTTTTATTTTTTTCCTACCTTATATAGATTAATTTAGTTTTCTATATATAAATCCCTAATAATATTTTTTAATTTATAATTTAATATAGTTATTAAAGTTAATATAAAAAAGCTTTTAAGTATAATAATAATTTTTAAAATAATATAGAGAGTTAATAAAGCTTTTAGAATTCTTTTTAAGCCTAAGGAGTTAATATAGGATATATAATAATACCCTTATAAATCGCTTAACCTTTTATAATATTTTACTAAGATTTCCCTTATTAGGATTTTACTTAAATTTCCCTTAAAAACTTTATTACCTTTACGTTTAAGAAATTACTAAGATTTCCTATTAGGATTTCTTTATAATAACTTTTAAGATTTTACGAAGATTTCCTATTAAATTTAATATTAAAATATATTTTTAAAAATCTCTAGATTTTACTAGGAAATCCTTATATATTAGGAAATTACTATATACTAGGAAATCTCCGTTTTACTAATATATATAAAAATTACCGTAAAATCCCCTTAGGTAAATATTTTTAAAATTATACTAAGAAATCTTCCTTAAGCTTTTAGCTATATAATTAGCTTAGTATTATTTTAGGTAGTTATTAGTTAGCCTTTATAGTGCGTATATAAGAGTTAATAGCAATTACTAGTACTAAAGGTATAATTCTTTTAGTTTATAATATTCGTCTATATCTTCTCTAAAACGAAGGGAATTCTATATTTACTTATATATAAAATATCTTTATATATACTCTCTTCTTCTATACTTAATATTAGATTAAGTATAATCTAATCTTTTCCTAAAACTAATCTAATATCGACTAGGAGTTTATTAAAGCTCCTATTTAAAATATTATAATAAAAATATAATCGAAACTTACTTTACTTCTTATTACCTAAGTCCCTCTAATATATCCTATATAATATACTTCTTTTCCCTTATCTTAAGTATATATAGATTTTATTTTATACTTATATAGATTTTAGTTATTTTTATATAAGTCTAATATTAGTAACTTTTTCTTTTTTAGGAAAGGGCGATTCTTTAGCTTATATTAAGTTTAGGCGTTTCTCCTTCTAGGTTATAAAGCTTTAGACTTAGATATTAAAAGTATTAATATCGATTAGGCGTTCTAGCACCTTATTCGGATTATCCTTAATTATAGCGTTTATAAAGTTATCTAAACTATTTATTTATCTAATTTCCTTTATAAACCTTTTTTCTTTTATAGTCCTAAGCTTTACTAAATATTTATATAGCGAGTATAAGTTAGTATAGATAATAGTTTAGATTACGCTTAATCTAAGTTTAGACTAAATTCTTATTAATATTAAGCTAATAAAAATATTAATATCGAAGCCGGCTAATATCTTATATATTTCGGACGCTAGTACGGACTATATTACTTTTTTATACTTTATTAAGCTTTAATAAATAATATTCCTAAAAAGCGTAAACTTATCTTTACTATTAGTTTTTTATCTAAATATAATAACGTATCTAATCTATAAGGATAGGTCGGAGTTATTCGTAAAAAAACTATTAGTAAAAATATAAAACTTTATATTATTTAATAATATAAGGATATATTATAATCCTTAGTTTTAGTATTTTTATTACTATTATAGCTTTTTATTAAGCTTCTTATAGTTTTTTTTATCTAAAGATTATTTTTAGGTAGCGATAAAAAGATTATAAGCGGCTTTAAGTTAATAAATAGAGGCGATATAAGTACCTTAGGTAATTATTTAAGGTATTACTAAGCGTAATCTAAGGCGGAGTAATTAATAGGTTAAATTTTAGCCGCTTAGCCCTTTTATTAAAAAGAGATTAAACTTAGGGCGAGGTTAATCTAAGATTTATTAAAGTCCGTAATATCCCCGGTTTAGAAGATAGTCTTAAGTTTAATATAGAACTAAGTAGCGGTTATCTACTTATTTTTTAGTTATCTAAAGGCCTTTATATTAAGTATAAGAGTATTATCGGTTTATAAACTAATAAGCTTAAAACGCGCTCGATCGCTATACTTAACGAGGAGGTAAGTATTAAAGGTTAATATCTATATCCGTAGCTATTAAAGATAATAGTCTTAATAAGTCCGAAATTAGTAAATACCGGCCTTTATAATATTATATAGTAGCTTAATAACGTAAATTATAATATCTAAAAAATATTAGTCTTTTATTTTAAGGGGAAGCGTAGCGATAATAGTCCTTTTAAGGTTAGATTATAATTATAGGTATACTTAAGTAATATTATATAAGGCTAGTTTAAAGCTTAATTAAAAGGTAGCTAAAGTAAAAGCGAGAATAAGCTACTAGCTAACTTATTATATTATCGGGGACTAAGTAAGGATAATATCCTTACCCTTATTACTATAATTTACGATAATAAGCTTAGATTTTTTATATAAGTAATTAGTGCCTATCTTTTTAATTTCCTAAATTATATAAGCTTTAAAAACGTAAATATTATAATACTTAATAGTATTATATTTTTTAAAAGAAAAAATACCGTAGCTAATAAGGTTATTAATCTCCTAAGTATTTAAGGCTTTAAAAAATTAGCTAGCTATTATAATTTTTCCTTTAGCTTAAAGCTTAAAAGATAACGATATATTATCCTTTTTCTTTTACGTTATAAAGGCGTTATTTATAAAAAGATTTTAAGGAATATATATAGTAATTTTTAAATAAGGCGTTACTCGGGATAATACTAAAGTTAAGTTAATATTAAGAGGAGGTAGAGTTAGTATTAATTCGGGGCCTTTATATAGAGGTATTAGAAAGGGGCGGATATATATAAACCGGAAAAAATAAGGTTTATATAGGAGATTAACGGTAATATTATAGCTATTAATAGAAAGAAGGGTATATAGTTTTATTTATTTACTAAGTTTACGCTAAACGCGAACTTAGCTATTTAGAGGTAGCTATAAAATATTAAAGATATTAAGGCCGTTTTATATAAATAAAGCGTTACGGACTATTTATTAAGTATAGTATTTCTAGAGTTTAGTTATAGCTTTTTAAATAATAGTAGCTTATCGTAAAGTAAAAAGGGTTAAAGCTAAGTTAAGGTATATATATAGGTAAGCTTTAAAAATTAAAAAGGTTAAGATAAGTTTATTAGGTTTTATTATATTATTAATTATTTTTATAGCTATTTATAAGATAGAATCTTAACTAATATTAAGTTAAAGTTTAGCTAAGATTACCTTATAAGCGCGTTAAAGGGGGGCATAATATTATTTAACTTTCTTAACTAACTAATATACCTTAATAGGGACCTAAGTATATATAATACCTAAGGTAGCGGCCTTAGAATAAAACTCCTAAAAGTTAAAGTTTTTTCTAATATTATAATAAATAATATTAAGGGGTCTAAGGTAAGTATTAATCTAAATTATATAAAGGGTATTCTAAGTATTCTTTACGGAGAGAGATAGGAGAAACCAGGCAGCTTAGAAAGCTATAGCCTAGTTAATAGCGTGTAGGACAGCTTATTAGTTAATATAGAAGCTTAATAAAAAGCTATAAACGTAGTAAAAGCTTACGTAAAAGTAGCAGCAGCTAGGATAGTTTATTAAGTTAGTATTAGTTTATATAAAGTTAAGTTTTAATAAGCTATATATATATCGTTATATTAGATACCTTTTTTAGCGTATTAATAGTAAGCGGTTACTAGCTAAAATACTTATTCCTAATAAGCGTCGATAGCTAGCTCTTACTTACTTATACAGCTAATATAATTCTAATATAGGGGCACCCTTTTAATATCGCCGCGCTTAATATTATTACGCTACGCCTAAAATAATAATATAGGTAGCGGCGAGGATATAAAAAGATTACGCTTAATAAGTTATATTTAATAAAGTATAATAAGCGTCGCCGCTAATATAAGCGATAATATTCGTAAATATAAGTAAAAGGTAATCGTAGATACTATAAAGGGAGCTTATAAGGGGCGCGTAAAGGAGATAAAAGTAAAACGCGCGTAATATATATTTAAAGCTAAGTTTAAAATATATTAGAAACTAAGTTAATCTTAACTTATAGCTAATATAAATTAAAGTTAGAATTAATATATTTTTATATTACTAGTAAATTAAAGCCTTAAAAATATTATTATCGTTAATATTATTCTCGGACTTAAAACTTAAAATAATAATCTAATAACCGCGTAGAGCGGTAAGTATATAAAGGGGTAATTTTAATATATAATAAATCTTAAGTTAAGGTTAGTAAAAGCTTATTATAATACTAACTTAAGATTAACTTAAACTTACTTTCTTATATATAATAATAATAATAATAATAATAATAATAAAAGTAAAAAGAAGAGAAAAGGAATAAAAAGCTTAGGCGTAAAGTAATTTATAAGTAAAGTATTATAATAATAATAATAATATTTATACGCTAATATGCTTAATTTAGCTTAGAACTATCCTATATATATTTTAAGAGTAGGAAAAACCGGAAAACTCGGAGTAAAACCCTCCCCTTAAGCGTTACCTTAGTTTAAGGCCGGACTAGGTCCGCACCTAGCACTCTATACCTTAAATAGGTCTAATAATAATAAGTAATTAGGAAGCTAATATATCCTCCGGAGCGGAGTTTATAATAGTAAAAATACGCGTAATCCGGGTCCGGTATAGAGTTTATATAGCTACTTATTTTCCTAAGCGTTATTATCGCTATAAACTAAATCTCCGCGCTTAATTATAGTATCCTAAATAATCTATTTAATTAAGGCTTTATTAACGCGATTAAAAAATATATAAAAGTTTTATTAGCTTATAATAAACCTTATAATAGTTAATTTTAAAAAGTAGCTTAATTATTATAGCGAAGCTATAGATAAGTTTAGAAAGGGGGTTAGAAGCGAAGCTATTATATTCGCCCTTTAGCGTTTCCGCCCTAGCTATTACTAAACTCCGGTTAGCGCTAGAGGGGAAGGAGGGGCGGTATATACGGAGTTCCGATTTATAAATCTTTAAAGTTAGGAAATATAAATATCCTTCGCCTAATCTTACGCCGCTTTTATTTTAAGGTAAAGTTAACTTTATTTAAAGTAAGTCTCTTAATAAAGAGGGTAATAATATAATCTTTTTCTATATACTATAAGGTAAGCTAACTTACCCTCCGCGTATAAAAAGGCGAAGTACTAGCTATATTATAGCTTCGCTATATAGTATTTAATAATATATTTAAGCTAGTAATATTTAAAATATTACTAAGGTTAGACTTTTAGCTTATAAAATTCCGTATTAAAAATCTTTACTTATATTATTATATTTTTATTATAAATCTAATTTATATTTATTACGTTATTAATAGTAATTATAAAAAAACTCCGCTAAGTCCTTAAATAATATCTCTTTATATATAGTTATATTACTAAAACCTTATTTAATAACTTAATCTCCTTTTAAAAGGCCTCTTTCCCGCTTTATTATAAAGCTTACGCTAGCACCTTTTTTATAATAAAAGTATAACCTTTACTAGTTAGGCGTGCCTTTTCTTTAAAAATAATATAAAGCTATTTTAAATTAAACTAAAGCTTATAAATAATATCTTAGAATATTACCGTAATATTACCGCTAAGTAATTTTCTTATAATAAAAGCTTAGCCTTACTTATAAAGTTTATAGTTAATACTTATTATAGTTATTTTAAAGCTTTAAATTTAAAGTAAAATAGCGATAAAGTTAAAGTAAATTATAAGCTAGCGCTTATATTACCTAGGAACTTATTTTTTAATAATTTTCTTTAACGCTTTAGCTATAATTATAGCTTATATTAAAAGAGTTCCGCTTCCCCTAAAGCTATAGAAAAAAGAGGAAACCGCGGCTATAATAGCTAAAAAAATATTACTAATTAATAAAATTAGAGTAAGGGGGGCGCCTCCCTAGACCCTCTTAGACTCCGCTACTTATTCGATAATTATTTATATAAAGACTAAGGCGTCCCCCGAAATAATCTTATTAATACTCGCCTTAGCTTTTAATAAGGTAAAAAGTATAATAAACTTTTAGGTTTAAGTTTATTACGATTTAGAGTAAAGCTATATTCCGGGTAAAAAATTTTTATAGTTATAATTAACTTATATAATATTACCCTCCTTTTTAAAGTCGCTTCGAGCGTAGCTTAAAGCTATTATTATAAGGTAATAGAAAAAGCGGAGTCCGCTTATAATATAAAAATAAGAGGTCCGTATCCGCGTCGCTTTAAGCGTAAGATTTATAGAATATATAAAAATTATAAGTAAAATATTAAGTTATTAATTTACCCTACTAAATAAAGTATATATTTACCTTTCTTATAAGTAATATATTAGTATATATTAACTCCTTTTATAAATATAAGAGGTATATACCTTTTAAGTATAAATACCCCCCCCCCTTTTAAAAAATTTTTTTTCCCTTCCCTTTTTATAATTACTTTAGTTTTTCTTATTTATTTTTCGTAAATAACTTAGCGAAAGTTTACTAAATATTACGTTTTTTATTTAATATATTATATTATATTTATTCTTCGTTTCTTTAATTCTTAAATTAAAAAAAGAATATTACTAAGAGATTATAATACCCTTAAAGTTAAGAATTACGCTACCTTAGGAGTATTATAATATAAAGATTATAATAACCTAGCGGAATTATAAATATTATAGTATAGGAACGCTTAGTATTATAAGAAGGAGATAACTCTCGCTAGCTATAGGAGTTTACTAGTTAATAGGGGAGATTCCCCCTCGCGCGGCTAGTATTTATTAGGGGTTTTTAAAATAAAACGCCTTAGTAATATCCTTATAGCTAGCTTATATTATATTTAAGAGAGTTACTTATTAATTCCTTAATCTAAAAATAACTAAGCTAAGGGACTAGCTTATAATAGCGGCTAATAATATATAATATTAAGCTTTATATTAGCGATAATATATAGCGTTAAGTTTACTACTTAAACCTTATCTATTATTTACGAAGTATAAATAATAAGGAGATATAATATATAGCTTAATACGTATTATTTTAAAAAATTATATTAAAATTATTAAAAAATATATTAGATATTAGTATAATATTAACCTAAGTTTATCTATAAATTAATAAGGTAAAGGTATTTACTAATCTTAAACTATATAAGTTTTTAGAAATAAAGAAATAATTCGATTTATAAAAGCTATTAAAGAAACCTAATTATACTTAGATTACTTACTTAATAAATATATATTCCTAACTATAAAAAAAAAGCTACTAATATTAGAATATATATATTACTAGCTACTTAGGAATATAATACGTATTAAATACGCGTAGTATATATTATAAAGATAACTATCTTTATATAAATAGAGTAAGAGGTTAAGAATACGTATAAAAAGAAGTTAAACTTAAGATAATACTAATCTAAGATTAGTATAATATTAATATAATATACGAAGTTAATATAAGAGAAGGATAGGGAAGTAGTTAGTAGGAAGAGGAATATATATATAATATACTTACTTTTCTATACTCTTAGAGAGAGAGATAAGTTATAAATAAAGTTATTATTTCATCTTTTATAACTTTATTAGCTAGAGTATATTATATAGTAAATATAATATTCCTATACGCTATATAATCCGGATAAGTTACCCGAACTTTATTATTTAGGTTAATATAATATATATATTCTAAGTTTAATCTATTAGTATCTTTACTATAAGAAGTTTATAATATAACTTTAGCTACCTATTTAGCTTAAGAAGGATGCTTAACTAATATTAATTAGTATTAGTTAGCCTTTATAATATATATATAGGAGTTAATAGCGATTATTAATACTAAAAGTATAATTCTTCTAGTTTATAATATTCGTCTATATCTTCTTTAAAACGAAGGGAATTTTATATTTACTTATATATAAAATATTTTTACGTATATTCTCTTCTTCTATACTTAATATTAGATTAAGTATAATCTAATCTCTTCCTAAAACTAATCTAATATTAACTAGGAGTTTATTAAAGCTCTTATCTAAAATACTATAATAAAAATATAATCGAAACTTACCTTACTTCTTATTACCTAAGTCCTTCTAATATGTTCTACGTAATATACCCCTTTTCCCCTTATTCTAAGTATATATAGATCTTGTTCTATACTTATATAAATTTTAGTTATTTTTATATAAGTCTAATAGTAGTAATTTAGATTTTTTTATAATTATTATTTTAATTCTTAAAAGATTTTTACTTATACTTATACTTTTTATAATAGCTATTTTATAATCTTACGATTAGTAGCTAGCTTATCTCCCTCTTTTATATACTATATCTAGTAGCTAGCTTAGTATATATACTTATTAGAAGATTATATATATAAGCGTATATTAGTTTTACTCTAAGTTCTCTAGTTTTTCCCCCTCTTAGAATATATATAAGATAGTTTTAAGCTATATAAGGTATACTAGCGTATAATTTATTATTATTATTAATATATAGTATTAAATAGTTTAATTTAATCTTATAATTTAAAACTAAATAAAAGATTTTATAATAATAAGATTAAAGTTTAGCGTAGAATTATATAAGCTATAAAATTAAGATAATAATATTATTTAATAATAATAGCTAAGTATTTAAGGATTTTAATAAATTATTAAATTAGAAAGCGGAATAAGTTTTAATTAAGTTAAGCGGGAGCTACTTTAAATAGGTTTAGTTATAGCTATTTATTATTATAAGAAAAGTAGCTTTATATAAAGTAAGGAAGGAAGGATAATATAAGTAAAATAGAAAAAAAAATAAGAAAAGGGATTATAAAAAGATCTTTATAAGTATAAGATATCTCCCCCTTTTTTAAAAATAAGTAAATAAAAACAGTTTAAAGCGTATAATTTTCCTAAATAAACTAACGCTAAAAGTCTTTTAATTTAAAGAAATATATATATCTAATAAAAGAAAACTTAGTTTTACTAAATATTTAATAATTATAAGTATTATAAGTAAAGGTAAATTATTAAAGTATCTATTAGGAGCGCCTTAAAGTAAAAGATTAGTAAATAATATTAAAAGCTTAAAAAATAAATATAAGTTTATTAAAAAATTTACCTAATTTATTTAAAAAAAGTTTATTATTTTATCTTCTTTATCCCCTTCCCTTAATAAATTAAATTAATTTAATACTTATATATTTTATATTAATATAAGGGAGTATTACTAAACTAAAAAATAAATATTATATTATAATAGCGTTAGCTTTATTAATAAAGCTTAAGCTATTTATTAAATACCTAAAAAATATCTTAGCTAAAAAGTATCTTAATTAATATAATACTAATATAATATTATTAGATATTTAAGGAGAAATATATAATATTATTATTAAAGAGATTTTCTTTTCTAGTCTTTATAATAAAGCTACTAACTAATATAATAAGTTAGATAATAAAAATTATACTTTATTATAATTAGTAACTTTATTTATAGATAAGTTTAAAGAGGTAAACTTAGTTATAAAAAGTACCTTTATTATAAAAGTATATAAATTTAAGTAGGAGAAGGGCGAATTATTAGCTATATATATTAAAAAAGCTAAGGCTCTCTTTAGCTAAGTTAAGTTAAAAATTAAATATATTTTTCTTATATAATAATAATATTTATATACTAATATGCCTAATATAGCCTAAAACTATCTTATATATATTTTAAGAGTAAGAAAAACCGGAGAACTTAGAGTAAAACCCTCCCCTTAAGCGTTACCTTAGCTTAGAGCCGGACTAAGCCCGCACCCGGCACTCTATACCTTAGATAGGTCTAGTAATAATAAATAATTAGGAAGCTAATACTTCCTCCGAAGCGGAGTCCGCGGTAGTAAGAGTACGCGTAGTTTAGGTCTAATACGGAGTCCGTATAGTTACTTATCTTCCTAAGTATTATTATTATTATAAACTAAATCTCCGCGCTTAATTATAATATCTTAAATAATTTATTTAATTAAAGCTTTATTAATATAATTAAGGAATATATAAAAGTTCTATTAGCTTATAATAAATTTTATAATAGCTAGTTTTAAAAGGCGGCTTAATTATTATAGCGGAGCTATAGATAAGTTCGGAGAAGGGGTTAGAAGCGAAGCTTTTATATTTGCTTTTTAGCGTTTCCGCCCTAGCTATTATTAGACTTTAGTTAGCGCTAAAAAGGGAGAAGGGGTAATATATATAAAGTTCCGATCTATAAATCTCTAAAATTAGAAAATATAAGTATTTTTCGCCCGGTCTTATATTACTTTTATTTTAAAGTAAAGTTAACTTTACTTAAAGTAAGTTCCTTAATAAAGAGGGTAATAATATAGTTTTTTTCTATATACTATAAGGTAAGCTAACTTACTCTCTATATATAAAAAAGCGGAGTATTAGCTATATTATAGCTTCGCTATATAATATTTAGCGATATATCTAAGCTAGTAATATTTAAAATATTATTAAAGTTAGACTTTTAGCTTATAAAATTCTATATTAAAAATCTCCGCTTATATTATTATATTTTTATTATAAATTTAATTTATATTCGTTATATTATTAATAGTAACTATAAAGGAACTCCGCTAAGTTTTTAAATAATATTTTTTTATATATAATTATATTACTAAAACTTTATTTAATAACTTAATTTTTTTTTAAAAGGCTTTTTTATTATTTTATTATAAAGCTTATATTAGTACTTTTTTTATAATAAGAGTATAACCTTTACTAATTAAGCGTACCTTTTTTTCGAAAATAATATAAAGCTATTTTAAATTAGACTAAAGCTTATAAATAATATCTCGGAATATTATTATAATATTACCGCTAAATAATTTCCTTACTATAAAAGCTTAGCTTTACTTATAAAGTCTATAATTAATATTTATTATAATTACTTTAAGGCTTTAAACTTAAAGTAAAATAATAATAAAATTAAAATAAATTATAAGCTAATACTTATATTACTTAAGAACTTATTTTTTAATAGTTTTCTTTAGCGCTTTAGCTATAACTATAGCTTATATCGGAGAAATTCCGCTCCCCTTAAAGCTATAGAAAAAAGAGGAAATTATAGCTATAATAGCCGAGGAAATATTATTAATTAATAAAGTTAAAGTAAGAAGGGCGCCTCCCCGGACTTTCTCGGACTCCGCTACTTATTCGATAATTACCTATACGAAGACTAAAGCGTTCCCCGAAATAATCTTACTAATACTTACCTTAGCTTCTAATAAGGTAAAAAGTATAATAAACCTTTAAGTTTAAGTTTACTATAATTCGGAGTAAAGCTATATTTTAGGTAAAAAATTTTCGCGGTTATAATCGACTTATATAATATTACCCTCCCCCCCGGAATTACTCTAAGCGTAGCTTAAAGCTATCGCTATAGGGTAATGGAAAAAGTAAAGTCTACTTATAATATAAAAATAAGTAGTTTATATCCGCGTTATTATAAGCGTAGAATCCGTAAAATATATAAAAAGTTAAATATTTTTCTTATAAACTTTTTAAATAAAATAATAAAAAAATAAATAAAAATAAGTAATATAAATATATTATTATTTAACTTTTTATAAAAACGGGATAGGACTTATTATTTAATTTTTCGCTTTTTACTATATATTTATTATTAAGAAGGAGTTAATAGCGCTTGCGGCGGCTTTAGCCGGGGCTTAAGGGGTAAGTAACGCGCTTATAATCGTAAATAAAGGTATACGGGGACTAGGATAATCCTTATAATACCCCTAATTTAGCTAAGGATAATATAATAATAGCGTTAAAATAGGAGGAGAAGCGGAGTAAGTATAGGACTTTTATAATAATAATATAAAGGAAGCTTATAATAAATTAGCTACGGTAATACTTACCGTGGCGTTTTCCGATATTTAGAATATTATAATAGCTTTTAAAGCTAAATTTTATAAAAAATTTATAACCCCCCCGGACTAAAATATTACCTAACTTTTACTTAAAATTACTAAGTTAATTAAGAAGATAGTTACTTAAACTATATAGAAAATACTTCTATAAACTATTAGCTTTAATATTAGTTTAACTTAGCTATAATAAGCTTTTATAGCTATTATTAGTAGTATAGTAATTAAACTTATTTTTAGTTATTTTAATAAAAAAGTTATTATATTTATAAAAGATATTATAATTAATATAAATACTTTATAGCTAACTTTATAAAAAATTATATAAGCTATAAATATAGCTTTAAAATATAAAGCTATATTAGCTATAAGATAACTTTTTAATAAAAATATAATAGTTATATTTTATTTAGAATATAAGAAATAAGTAAGCTTAGTTAAGTAAATTTTTATTATTTTTAGTAAAGGGGCAGTTTATAGCTAGAAAACTTTCTCTATTATAGCGAAGGGAGTATAAGTAAGGGCTACTTATAGCAACTAAAATATACTCTTATAATAAATTAAAAAATATAATAAGGTTAATATCGCTTAAGTTTAAGCACTCTAGCCTTATAGCGAGGGAGCTACGCGTAATTATATTATCTTAGGAATTATTAATATAATAAACGCTAATAAACTTATATAAAATAGCTTAATTATAAATATAAAAATCTTTTATATAAAAGTTTATAATAATATAATATAACTTTAATAATATTATTAATATTACTAATATAAGTATATAGCAAAATATTATTAAAAGTAGCTATATTATAAAATATATATAGCTATAATATACTTAGAAAAAAAAAGTATATATTTAGCTTTTACTAAAATTAATATTAAGAATTATATTTTATATAAAGGGAACTACGCTTTATAGTCCTAAAACTACCTTATTATAAAAATATACTAAGATTAAGTATATAATAACTATATATATTAATCTTATAAGTTTTAAAATTACTCTTAGCTAACTTAATTTTAAACTAATAATAACTTTATTAAAATTTAATTTTAGAAGCAGTTACGCGCGGCCCTTATATAGTTATAAGCTATACTTTACTTTAATATAAACGATAAGCCCACTTTAGTACTAAAGAGAGGCTAAGGCGGGAGCGGCGCTACTTTTAAATCTTATAGCGGATAGGGTAGCGGTAAAGCTTAGGGAACTTATCCTCCCCCTCTTACCCCTTCCCCTTTTATTATACCCTTCTCTGCCCCCTTCCCCGCCCTTTTTTCCGCCTCCTCCTTTACCTTAATATAATCGTAAACTTTTACCTTCTTTACTCTTAATAAAGATTAAGATTTTTTTTTAGAATATATAAAAGCGTAATTATCTTATTTATATTACGCTTTATAGCCTTATTAGCTATAATTTTATTTATTTATAAGAATTATAATATAATTAATTTAAACGCCCTCTATTTTTTAATATTTTATTATATAAACTTATAAACTTTAGTAATTAAATAATTTTTTATATTTATAAATAACTAAACCCCTCCTATTAAATATTTTTTACTATACCTAATATAGCTTCTATTTTTTTTTATATTAAACCCTTATTATAAATTATATTTATTTACTTACTTTTATTAGTAATTTAGTTTAGCCCCTTTTTATAGCGTAACTTTCTCTACCTTAACTTAACCTTAATAGCTATTTTTTTATATAGTAACTTAATTTTTACTATTTTTTATAAGATTATTATAAAAGGTCCTCCTCTAAAATAGCTAATTTCCTTAATCTTATAATTAGCTTTTATCTTAAACTTATTACGCTTCTAAGCGAAGTTACCTAGAAAATATATAATAAATAAATTAATATTATTAACTTAGCTTAAGCTATGCTAAATTACTAAGCGATATACTAAAGAAATAACTTTAATTTTATTAGCTCCGATTATATTCCGTAAGTTATCTATATAAATATTAACCTCCGCTCTAATATTATATTAATTAAAATCTAGCGCTCTTTTTACTTAAATATATTTATAGCTAAGGTATAAAATTAACTTAAGCTTAAACTATACCGTATTTTTATACTTAAAAACTTAGAAAGAGTAGTTACCTTATTATATAAATAGCTAGAAATAATAATAGAGATTATAATATTATTACGTATTTATATATACTTTATAATATAAAACTAGTAAAATTAAGCGATAGTAGCTATTATAGCGGCCGCTAAGTAAGCTTAAAAGTATTAAAAAGCTAACTT
The DNA here is from genome assembly GCA_003339415.1 of Ophiocordyceps camponoti-saundersi (nom. inval.). Taxonomy (NCBI): domain Eukaryota; kingdom Fungi; phylum Ascomycota; class Sordariomycetes; order Hypocreales; family Ophiocordycipitaceae; genus Ophiocordyceps; species Ophiocordyceps camponoti-saundersi. The sequence goes on from PDHQ01000148.1 coordinate 65,565, forward strand.
TACTAACTCTTATTAGTAAAACTATTAGGAAATAATAAAAATATAAAAGTCCGTAATTAGCGCGGCTTACTATAGCGCTTAGCGTAATTTCCTTAATAATATCTTAATAAACTTAATAATATTTTAAATAATAAAATATTAAGCTTAGCTTTAGAGCTAGGCCTTACTAGAGCTTATATATATACTAACGTTATAAAAAAGCCCTAACTTAAACTTAATATCTATTTTCTTAGATAAAGTAATTTTATTTAGCTAGTAATTCTTTCTTACTCTTACCGCCTTAGCCTCTCCTTTTACTTTAGATAAACTTTTCCCTCTTTTCTATACTAAATATTTAATTATTATTAATAATATTTACTTTACTTTTTTCTTAATCGCTTTATAGAAATCCGCTAACCTTAATAAGATTTTAGTTAAGTTCCTAAAAAAATATAAACCTCCCCTTATCTAAGTTTTCTAAAAAATTTTCTAAAGCTATATTAATAGCGGCTATTTCTTATTATAATTTAAAACCTCTAATATTATAATTATCTATAAGGTAGGTAAATTACTAGCTACGTATTATATTTTAGGTAAATATAAGCTAATTTCGCTCCTTAATATAATAGGGAAAGTTTTAGAAATAATTATTATTAGGAAAATAGTATTTATAGCGGAAATAGCTAATATCCTCTTAAATAGCTAAATAAGTAATAAGCTATAATACTTTACTAATATTATAATTTTTATATTTACTAAAACTATTAAAACTATCTAAAACTAAGGCGGCACCGCCTCGCTCCTTTTACTAAACTTTATTAAAGCTTTTAATTATATTTCTTATAATAAGCTAATAGTTATTCTTAATTACTTAAGCTTTCTTAAATAAATTATAATATTTATTTATTCTTATCTTATTACTAAAACTTTATAACTTAAATTTAACTATAAGCTTAATAACGCTTTTTTAATTTAATAAAAAGTCCCCTAAAAGTCCCTTATATTACTAATCCTTTTCTTATTATATATATTCTTATTATACTAATATCTAAACTTAATAATCGGATTATTTATAATAAGCTTCGCTAATAATATTAATATACTTAATATTAAATATAATAAGGCCTAGGTACTCTTTTAACTTAAGTAAGTATAGCGAATTTATAAATAATAAGCTTTTAAGTATAAAATAACCTTTTAGCTAGTTAAAAGCGAGTTAATATATTTTATAAAAGCTAGGAAAGCGGATATAACTTAGCTTTAGCTTAGTATAGAGATAGTATAGCTTATATAAAAGGTAAGACTTTTAGGGGTTTAGCTATATTATAAACTTTAATAAAAATCCTACTTTTTAAAACTTATTATTAAACTTAAGTACTAATACCTAGCCCTTATTAAGATTACTATATTAATATAAGGTTATACCTTATTAAAAATAAAAAAGGTATATATTAAAGCTATTAAATTAGTAATTATATTTAGTATATCTTAGTTTACTTTACTTACGTAACTAAGGGGGAAACTATATAGCTTTATTATAAAAGCGCTAGCTATAAAATAGTTTAAATACTTAAGAGTTATTACCGAAGCTTATAAAGCTACTCCTTTTTATTATATTAAAGTAAAGGCTTTTATCCCCTTTTTTAACTTATATTTTACTTACCGGATAGCTTATATTTACTACTACTTTTAATATATAAGTATAGTAAACCTTATCTATACCGCGGTAAAGAAAGCTACTAAGTAGGTTAGATATAAGCGTAAGGGGCGCCCTTATTAATAAAAATATTAAGTATTATAAAACTTAGAAGAATTCTATAAAATATAAACTAAACCTAAATCGGAGGCTAGACGTATATAACGTAACTTTAATATTAGACTTTAAGAAAAATAGCTTCTTTAATAATATTCTTAAAAAGGTAAGCTTAAGAAGTATAGGTAATCTTATAGCTACCTTATTAATAAACCGCTATAGCTTAAGGTTAGGACCGCCTTATATATTTACGAAGGACTTCCTAAGTTTATTAATATAATATTTATATAATTTTAAATTAAAAATATTAAACTTAATTCTTTTCTCTAAGCTTATAAGGTCCCTAAGGTAATTTCGAGATAGTGCTTTTATAATAATAATAATAAGATAATATTATATATCTTTCTTAACTATATTTTTATTTATAAAAATAAGCTACTTTTTAATATTAACTAGTAACTAATATAAAACTAGCGTAACTTTACTAAAGCGCTTAATAACTTTTAATTTATAGCTAAACTTATACGCTAGTTTTTTTCGCTTAAATAATTACGCTAATTTAACCTTATAATATTATTTTATAAACGTAAAATAATAATAATAATATTTATACGCTAATATGCCTAATATAGCTTAGAACTATCCTATATATATTCTAAGAGTAGGAAAAACCGGAGAACTCGGAGTAAAACCCTCCCCTTAAGCGTTACCTTAATTTAGGGCTAGACTAAGTCCGCACCTAGCACTTTATATTTTAAATAAGTCTAATAATAATAAGTAATTAAGAAGCTAATATATCCTCTAAAGTAAAGTTTACGGTAGTAAGAGTATATATAGTTTAAATTTAGTATAAAGTTTATATAGCTATTTATCTTCCTAAGCGTTATTATTATTATAAACCGAATCTCCGCGCTTAATTATAATATCCTAAATAATTTATTCGATTAAGGCTTTATTAATATAATTAAGAAATATATAAAAATTTTACTAGCTTATAATAAACTTTATAATAGCTAATCTCGAAAAACGGCCTAATTATTATAGCGGAGCTATAGATAAGTTTAAAAAGGGGGTTAAAGGCGAAGCTATTATATTCGCTTTTTAGCGTTTCTACCTTAGCTATTACTAAACTCTAGTTAGCGCTAGGGGGGGAGGAGGGGTAATATATACGAAATTCTAATTTATAAATCTCCGGGGTTAGGAAATATAAATATCCTTCGCTTAATCCTACGCCGCTCTTATCTTAGGGTAAAGTTAATTTTACTTAAGGTAAATCCCCTAATAGAGAGGGTAATAATATAATCTCTTTCTATACGCTATAAGGTAAGCTAACTTACCCTTCGTATATAAAAAGATAGAGTATTAGCTATATTATAGCTTTACTATATAATATTTAGTAATATATTTAAGCTAGTAATATTTAAAATATTACTAAGGTTAAACTTTTAGCTTATAAAATTCTATATTAAAAATCTTCGCTTATATTATTATACCCTTATTATAAATCTAATTTATATTTATTACGCTATTAATAGTAATTATAAAAAAACTTCGCTAAATTCCTAAATAATATCTTTTTATATATAATTATATTATTAAAACCTTATTTAATAACTTAATCTTTTTCTAAAAAGCTTTCTTATTACCTTATTATAAAGCTTATATTAGTACCTTTTTTACGATAAAAATATAACTTTTATTAATTAAGCGTACCTTTTCTTTAAAAGTAATATAAAGTTACCTTAAATCGAACTAAAGCTTATAAATAATATCTTAGAATATTACTATAATATCGCCGCTAAGTAATTTCTTTATTATAAAAGCTTAGCCTTACTTATAAAATTTATAATTAATACTTATTATAATTACCTTAAGGCCTTAAACTTAAAGCGGAGTAATAATAAAGTTAAAGTAAATTATAAGCTAATATTTATATTACTTAAAAACCTATTTTTTAATAGTTTTCTTTAGCGCTTTAGCTATAATTATAGCTTATATTAGAAAAATTCCGCTCCCTTTAGAGTTATAAAAAAGAGAGGAAATTACGGCTATAATAGTTAAAAAAATATTATTAATTAATAGAGTTAGAGTAAGGGGGGCGCTTCCCCGGACCTTTTTAGACTCCGCTACTTATTTAATAATTACTTATATAGAGACTAAATCGTCCCCCGAAATAATCTTACTAATACTCGCCTTAGCTTCTAATAAAATAAAAAGTATAGTAAATTTTTAAGTTTAAGTTTATTACGATTTAAAATAAAGCTATATTTTAGGTAAAAAATTTTCGCGGTTATAATTAACTTATATAATATTACCCTCCCTTTTAAAGCTACTTTAAGTATAGCTTAAAGCTATCGCTACGGGGTAATAGAAAAAGCGGAGTCCGCTTATAATATAAAAATAAGAAATTTATATTTACGTTACTATAAGCGCGGGATCCGTAAAATATATAAAAGTTAGATATTTTTTTAAATATAAAATAAATAAGGGAGATAAGGCCTTTAGCCTTATAATAAATATATAAAAACTATTTTATAGCGATAACTTTATTATTTATCTTATTAGCTACTTACTTAGCTTTAGAGCTAAACTATCTTAATTATATATAAGATATTAACTTAATTATACGAAATATAAAACTAACCGCGCTTATTATAGCCGCAGCCTTAGCTGTAGCCTTAACCTTAACTATAATTATAAGCGTAAACTAAAGCTACTTATTTTTTTTTTATTATTAGCTTCTCCTTTTTACTAAACGCGGTATAGTTATTAACTAATATCTTAAAATTTTTATTATTAGATATATTATTAACTAGATTATTTTAAATAAGATTAAAAATCTCCTTATAAGAAAGTAGCGTAGTTATAATATAAGCGCTAATAATATCCTCCTTAATAGTAGGAATAACCTTAATACTTAAGGTAAAAATAATCTTAAGCTTACTAAGCTTATTAGCTTCTAACTTAAACTTAATAAATATTAAGGCGGAAGCGGAATTAGTAATAAGAGGTAAAATATAGAAGATAGGAGGATAATTAATAAAAGATAAGCTCTCTTATAAGCGCGTATTATTCTTAGTAGCGTAGCGGATATAGCGTAGCTTTTTAGTTAATTATTTAAAAAAGTTAACTACTTATATATAGAAAATACGCTATTTTTATATTTAAGCTAATATAATAATAATAAGTTAGTTAGCGCTAGTTAAACCCTTAATTATTTTAATAATAAGGTTCTTTTTAATAATAAGAGGCTATAAGCTTTAAAGCGGTACGCGGCTAGTAGCTACTTATATAACTTAATTAGCGTAAATATTATTATAACGCGTAATAGCGCGTATCTCTTTAATATACTAAATTATATTTTTTTATTATACTTATTAGTATAAGATTTATCGTAAACTTAATATAACCTTAATATTATTTACTATTTAAGTATTATAATTAAAGCTTAGCTAGTAGGTAATTTTAATTATAGCGTAAATAATATTAGCTATAATAAGATTATTTATTAGCTAATATTTAATATAATTATTTATATATTTAATATAGGCCGCGCTTAAATAGTTTACCTTAATTATTAGTAGATATAAATATACGCTAAGGCTAAGTACTTACTTTTTTATATTTAATAAAGGTTCTTAAAGCTAATAAGCGTACTAATATACCTTACGTAAGATACCGCTTAAGGAAAGTTAAGTTTAGCGGGTATTCTACTCCGGTATAAGTTAGCTATAAACTAATTACGCGCGCTAAGGATTACTTATATAGTTAAAATTATTAAAAAAATAATAAAATAATAATAGCTTACTTATATTAGTAAAAGCGACCCCCTCTTTTTTTATATATTTTTAAGCTTTAAGTTACTAATTTATAAAAACTAATTTCTTAATTAGGAAAGCTTCCTAATTAGGAAAGCTTAAAAAAGGGGTATATACTTAAGTATATACTATATATAAAGGAGGTACGTAGCTATATATTTAAAAGTTAAGTAATATATACTTAGAGGCCGGGGAGGTATATACTAGTATATATAAGCAGTACGTATTACTATTATTATTATCTTTTCCTTATCTTATTTATTTTTTCTTATCTTTCCTTACGTTATATAGTATTACTATAACTAATAGTTATTTTTTTTATATATATAGAGCGCCTAGCCTAGCCCTGAGCTAAACGCGGTCCTACTATATAGCGGGGGGTTTTACCTCTTTTAGGAGGGTTTTTCCTACTTAACTTACTACTAAGGTTCTAGCAGCTACCTCTATAGCCTCTAAAGTATTATAATAATAATAATATATTATTATTAAGCGCCTTTATATTAATAATAAATAGAGATTATTAATAATAATTAGAAGCTTAACTTAGTTTTATATTAAGCTTATTATATATAACTTTTATAATATAGTATTTAAGAAAATTAAATAAAATATAAATAATATACTAGCTATAAAAATAAATTTATAAAGAGTTATAGCTAAATAATTAAAGATAATAACTAAAATAGCTAAGCTAATAAAATAATTTAATATTATAATTATAAGTAAGTTAAGCAAGTATTTATAAAACTTAGGAAGCTATTTTACTAGCGGATATTCGATTATATAAAGTATACTTAAATAAACTAATACTTAGATATAAAATTAGGGATATTTAATATAATAAAATTCTTTATAATAGCTCTAAGCCCTTAAGCTACTAAATATAAAACTTAAATACTAACCCCTTAACTTAAATATATAATAATATTTTAAATATAGCGAATAAGGTTATATAAAATATAATTATTTATTAACCGCTTTATTTAATAAGGAAGCGTTTTAATAAAGGAAAGCATATTAAGAGACTTATTTTAAGGAAATAAAAAAATAACGCTATTAATAACTTTATTAAGGTTTAAATAATAGCTTAAAGCTATTAGCTAAGAATCTAATAATTATTAGTTTAGATATAAATATTTAGCTGCTAATAAGGTATATAGTAAGAATATTATTAGCGCTATTTATAATAAAAAGTTTAAATAGGAAAGCTTTAAATCTCGCTAAGCTTAATACTAAGCTTAATAAACTTTAAAAGTAAGTATATATTTATTAGTTAGGTATCTTTCCTAAGCTAAATAAGTAGCTAGAGTTATATTATAAACTTCTTATAATAAAGATACTAATAGATTAAACCTAAAATATATATACTATATTAACTTAAATAATAAAGTTTAGGTAACTTATTTAAATTATATAATATATAAGAATATTATATTTACTATATAATATACTCTAGCTAATAAAGTTATAAAAGATTAAATAATAACTTTACTTATAACTTATCTTTTTTTTAAAAAGTATAGAAAAGTAAATATATTATATATATATTCCTCCTCCTACTAACTACCTCCCTATCCTCCTCCTATATTAACTTTATATATTATATTAATATTATATTAATCTTAGATTAGTATTATCTTAAGTTTAACTTCTCTTTATATATATCCCTAACCTCCTATTTTATTTATATAGAAATAGTTATCTTTATAATACGTACTACGCGTATTTAATATATATTATATTCCTAAGTAGCTAGCGATATATATATTCTAATATTAGTAGCTTTTCTTTTTATAATTAAGAATATATATTTATTAAGTAAGTAATCTAAGTATAATTAGGTTTTTTTAATAATTTTTATAAATTAAATTATCTCTTTATTTTTAAAAACTTATATAGTTTAAGACTAATAGATACCCTTACTTTACTAATTTATAGATAAACTTAAGTTAATATTATACTAATATTTAATATATTTTTTAATAATTTTAATATAATTTCCTAAAACGGTACGCGTTAAGCTATATATTATATCTCCTTATTATCTATATTTCGTAAATAATAAATAAAGTTTAAGTAATAAACTTAATATTATATATTATTATTAATATAAAGCCTAATATTATATATTATTAGCTACCGCTATAAGCTAGTTCCTTAGCTAAGTTACTTTTAAACTAAGGGATTAGTAGGTAATTTCCTTAAATATAATATAAGCTAGCTATAAGGATATTATTAAAGTATCTTATTTTAGAAACTCTTAATAAATATTAGCCGCGCGAGGGGGAATTTTCCTTATTAACTAATAGACCCCTATAGCTAGTAAAAGTTATCTTCTTCCTATAATATTAAGCGTTCCTATATTATAATATTTATAGTTCCGCTAGGTTATTATAGTTTTTATATTACGATACCCCTAGGGTAGCGTAATTCTTAACCTTAGGGGTATTATAATCCCCTAATAATATTCTTTTTCTAGTTTAAAAATTAGAGAAATAAAAAATAAATATAATATAATATACTAAATAAAGAATATAATATTTAGTAAATTTTCGCTAAGTTATCTATAAAAAATAGATAAGAAAAACTAAGGTAATTATAAAAAGGGAAGGGAAAAAAAATTTTTAAAAAAGGGGGGGGGGTATTTATACTTAAGAGGTATATACCTTTTATATCTATAAAAAAAGTTAGTATATATCGATATATTATTTATAAAAGGGGTAAGTATATATTTTATTTAGTAAGGTAAATTAGTAACTTAATACCTTACTTATAAATTATTTTACGCTTAAGCTCCTTATTTTTTTCCTTTTCTTTTTACTTTTATTATTATTATTATTATTATTATTATTATTATTATTATTATTATTATTATTATTATTATTATTATTATTATTATTATTATTATTATTATTATTATTATTATTATTATTATTATTATTATTATTATATATAAAAAAGTAAATTTAAGTTAATCTTAAGTTAGTATTATAGTAAGCTTTTACTAACTTTAACTTAAGATTTATTATATATTAAGATTACCTTTTTATATACTTATTACTTTACGCGATTATTAGATTATTATTTTAAGTCCTAAGTTTAAGAATAATATTAATAATAATAATATTTTTAAGGCTTTAATTTACTAGTAGCGCGAAAATATATTAATTTTAGCTTTAATTTATATTAGCTATAAGTTAAGATTAACCTAATTTCTAATATATTTTAAACTTAGCTTTAAATATATATTACGCGTATCTTACTCTTATTTTTTTTACGCGCCCCTTATAAGCTTTTTTTATAATATCCGTAATTACCTTTTACTTACGTTTACGAATACTATTACTTATATTAACGGTAATACTTATTACGCCCTATTAAGTGCGACCCGCTAAGCGTAATCTTTTTATATCCTTACCGCCGCTTATATTATTATTTTAAGCGTAGCGCGATAATATTAAGCGCGGCGATATTAAAAAAATACCTTTATATTAAAATTATATTAGCTATATAAGTAAATAAAAGCTAGCTATTAACGCTTATTAGGAATAGGTATTTTAGCTAATAACCGCTTATTATTAATATACTAAAAAAGGTATTTAATATAATAATATATATATAGCTTATTAAAACTTAACTTTATATAAACTAATATTAACTTAATAAACTATTTTAGCTATTATTACTTTTACGTAAGCTCTTATTATATTTATAAGCGATAATACGCTTTTATATAAAAATTAATATATTAAAATAAGTTTAATAATAATCTAATCTTTATTTATATTTAAGTTAATATTTAATTAATATTACTAATATAGTAATATTACTTAGCTAGCTTTATGCGATTATCGCGTATTACGCCTTTCTAAATATTTACGTTAAGAGTAAGGGTAAAGGATTCTAGCTTTAAGGATTTTACTTTTTCTTTTCTTATTATTTTTATTTTTTATTATTTTTATCTCTTATATATTACTAAATTAACTTAATTATAAGAGATTTTTAATACTAAATTATAAAAGTTTAGTAAATAATAATTATAAAGTAATTATTAAAATTAATTTAAGGTTAATAAGATTTTAGGTTAAAATCGAAATAAGTTCCTAAAAATCCTAAACTAAAAATAAAGAGAAGAAAAAATAAATAATATTAACTTATAATAAGTTATCGCCGAGTATTAAGATATTCGAATTATTAAGTTACTAATTAAATATTAGTTAAAATATATTTATATATTATTAAAATAATAATTATAATTTCCTAGGAGTTAGTATTTTAATAAATATTTATTATTTAAATTACTTTTCTATTTTCGATTTAAATTAAGGTTAAATAATAATAAAGCTAGTATTTTAGCTTATATTAGTTAACTAAATTTTAAATAATAAAAGGTAATTAAGTTTATAATATAACTTAGCTTTATTACTAATTAGTATTAGTTAAGTATCTTTTCTAAGCTAAATAAGTAGCTAAAGTTATATTATAAATTTTTTATAATAAAAATATTAATAAATTAAATTTAGAATATATATATTATATTAACTTAAATAATAAAATTTAAATAACTTATCTAAATTATATAATATATAGGAATATTATATTTATTATATAATATATTTTAGCTAATAAAGTTATAAAAGATTAAATAATAACTTTACTTATAACTTATTTTTCTCTTAAAAAGTATAGAAAAGTAAGTATATTATATATATATTCCTCCTCTTACTAATTACCTCCTTATCCTCCTCCTATATTAACTTTATATATTATATTAATATTATATTAGTCTCGGATTAGTATTATCTCGAGTTCGACTCCTCTTTATATATATCCCTAACCTCCTACTTTATTTATATAGAGATAGTTATCTCTATAACGCGTGCTACGCGTATTTAACGCGTATTATATTCCTAAGCAGCTAGTAATATATATATTTTAATAATATTATATAAAAACTTAATTTTTAAGCTTATTAAAAAGATAAGATTACGCTTATTACCTAACTTATATAAGGCTATATTATTAAACCTCGCTTTAAGGTAAAGTTTAACTTAGATAACTTAGATAACTTAGATAACTTAGATAACTTAGATAACTTAGATAACTTAGATAACTTAGATAACTTAGATAACTTAGATAACTTAGATAACTTAGATAACTTAGATAACTTAGATAGCTTAGATAGCTTAGATAACTTAGATAACTTAGATAACTTAAATAACTTAAATAACTTAAATAACTTAAATAACTTAAATAACTTAAATAACTTAAATAACTTAAATAACTTAAATAACTTAAATAACTTAAATAACTTAAATAACTTAAATAACTTAAATAACTTAAATAACTTAAATAACTTAAATAACTTAAATAAATTATAATAAGATAAATTTAAGTAATAGATTTATTATTATTTAGTTATATTAAGTACTAAGCTTAATAATAATACTAAGGAAGGTTTAGCTTTAAAAAATATACTAATCCTTCCTAAACTTATCTTAAGATTAATTATTTAATTATTACTTTTAGAAATTAAGATTTATTTATTAAATTTTTAACTAACTAAAAAGAGGTATAAATTAAAAAAAATTTAAGCTATAGAAAAATATAATATTTTACTATTTAAACTATAAAATAAGTTAAAAAATACTTTTATAATATTAAGTATTTTTAAATTATTTTAAGTTATTTTATTAATTTATATATAATTTAATAAACTAATATAATATTAGAAAAAGATTAAGTTTTTAAAAAATAAGAAAGTTATTATAAATCTTATCTAACTATTTAAATTATAAAACTTACTAGCGAATATTTTATCTTATAATACTTTAAATTAAATAATTTAAAAAAATATTATAACGCTAGCTAAAGCTATTCTTTTAATATTAAAATATATTAAAAGTTATATTAAAAGTTATATTAAAAGTTATATTAAAAGTTATATTAAAAGTTATATTAAAAGTTATATTAAAAGTTATATTAAAAGTTATATTAAAAGTTATATTAAAAGTTATATTAAAAGTTATATTAAAAGTTATATTAAAAGTTATATTAAAAGTTATATTAAAAGTTATATTAATAGTTATATTAAAAGTTATATTAATAGTTATATTAAAAGTTATATTAATAGTTATATTAAAAGTTATATTAAAAGTTATATTAATAGTTATATTAAAAGTTATATTAATAGTTATATTAAAAGTTATATTAATACTTATATTAAAAGTTATATTAATACTTATATTAAAAGTTATATTAATACTTATATTAAAAGTTATATTAATAGTTATATTAAAAGTTATTATTATACCGCTATTATATTATTAGAATTTATATTAGGGGCCTAAATAGTATCTAAGACTATTATATATAAAAAGGGGGGAATAACTAAGTAGGGCTAGGGGGAAAACCCCTTACTTAGGCGGTAAAAGCCTAATAAGGTAAGGTTAAAAAGTAGGAAAAAGCGCTACTATAGGCCTTACTTAAGCCTATAAAGCTATAATAATATAATAAACTAAGGTAAGGCTATAAATAATACCTTATAAAAATAAATAGGTTATATAAGGGTATATACTAAGTTAGCTAAGTAAGCTATAAATTAGTAAGCGGGCGGGGCGGTATATACCTTATTATTAAGGTATAAATAAATTAAAGCTATATAATATATAGCTCTTTCTTTTTTTTCTCCTTATAGGAATATATAATTATAAATACCCTTATTATAAAAATAAATAACGCCTTATAGCTAACTATTAGTTTAACTTTTAACTAATATTAATATAATTAGGAAAGTAAAAATTAGAGAGGAAAACCTAATCCCTTATAATATATATATAAGCTATATTATATAAAAGCGCTTACGCTAAGGATATTCTAGCTATTAAGTATAGTAAAATAAATATATTTTTTATTTAAAACTTAATAAGAATATAAAAGCTAACTATATAATAAACTTTATAGCTTAAGTATATATTATATATATTAAATTAAATATAAGTTATATAATAATAAATATTTTTTAAATTATAGTTTATTATAAAAAGCTAATAAGCTAAAAGTATATAAGTTATTAATAATAAACGCTATTAAATTTTATTATATATAGCGTAAGTAGTATAAAGTATAAGAGAATTAAGGTAATATTAAGGCGCTTCCGGTAAAAATTAAGTGCGCTATTTAGAGTAAAAATTAATCCTTAGCTTATAAAAATATATATAATATTAGGCAGGGCTTAACTAAGGCTACTTTTATCCTTACTAATTCGAATAAAATAATAAAAATACTTAAGTTAATATATAATATGTTTAAATATATTAAAATAGCATTTAGTAATATTTTAGCGAATATTATTAATATAAGTAAGAAGCTAAGCGTAAAAATAGCGGGTATAATTAAAGTTATTAATAAGTTAAAATACCTAATTATTAAGTTAAATATTTACGCTAAAAAGAAAATAACTCTAATTATAAAGGCTATTAAGGAGGTAATAGCGCTAGCGCCTAACGCTATTATTACTCTAAGCTACGTCGCCTAGCTTAAGGCTAGGTAAGAGATAAGACGGGTATATAAGGTAGCGGGAGCCGTAAGAGCTTCCTTTAGTAAAGTAAAGCCGGGTCCTACTAATAGCGTTACTACTAATAGGAGCGATAATAAAGTTATTATAATAAAGAACCTAGCGCTATTATTATTATTATATTAGATAAAAGGTTTATAGTAAACCTAATAAATAAAGCTTTAATAGCTAATAATAAGCTTTTAATTATCTAATTACTTTAACTTAGAGTTATTTAAATAATAAATAATATATACCTTTATATATTTTACTAAGATTTCGCCTATAAGAGTTTTTCTCTCTTTTCCTTCTTTTCTTCTTAGCTTAGAATCTTTACTTATAGTACTAAAATTATTATTTACTTAATATATTTCTAAGCCGTTATACTTTTACTTTTTTATATTTATTAAATAATATATATATATAAAATAACTTAAATATAAAGAATTTCTTAATAAATTATTTATTAGCGCCTAAGTTATACTTTATATAACTTAGGGGATAGAAGATATTTTAAAAAAGTAGAAAGGAGTATAAGGAGTAAATTATTATAATAGCTATATAGCTACCTTTCTTTATATAAAGTAAAAAAGGTATCTATCTTTAATTATACTTAATATAAGCTACTTTTTACTTCTCTTATTTATATATATATATATATAAACTACTTAATATTTTATAAAGCGGTATTTATATTAAAATTAATAATAGTAAGCTTAATAATAAAAGTAAGTTATTTATAGCTTTAAAGTGTTTATTATTTATTATAATAAAAGTAAATATAATAAAATATTTTTACCTTATAATAAGAGGAGGCGGCCGCTAAGGCTAAGGACTAATTATAATAACTTAAAGCTAATTATAATATTTATATAGCTTTTACTAACTTTGCTACCTTATTATTATTAACCCGCGCCTTTTATTATTTTAATTATATATTTATAACGCTATTTAGTATATAAGTATACTAGTTTAAGCTTTAAAGCTAGTTTTATTATACCTAAGCTAAGCTAAATTAATTTTTATTAACGCCGCCTGCTTATAAGTAAGGGCTATAATTACTTATATAGCAAGTTAGTATTTAGCTTTAATATAATTCTTAATAGCTATAATAGCTTAAGCTAGGTATAGTTAGCTAATAGTATTAAGAATAATATATAGCAGTATATACTTAATATATTATAATAATAAGAATAAGAATAAAAACGGAAAAAAGTAAGGTATAATAAGCTAAAAAGAAATTATTTAAAACAGGGATCCGGATTTACTAAATTATTTACTTATTAAAGATTAAATAAAAGAATATATTTAAGGCTATTATATATATTAATATTATTTTATTATAACTTATAATAATTTAAAGTTATATAATATTATAAGCTTTTTAATAGTTTTTAAGTAATCGTAATATATTTTTTTTTATTTTACTAAAGCTTAATAAAAAGATTAGTGATCTAAATAGCGTCTTTTTATATTTTTTATAATAAGGATTTCTTTAAACTTTTACTTATATAATTATAAGTTATTATTTAAAAATTCTAAGGCTAGCTTAAGCTAAGTATTAGTAAGATTTTATAAAGGGAAGAAGTTATATATAATATATTTAAGTAAATTAATATAAATTATAAAATATATATTTTTTAAAATATTAAGAGTAATATTTAATAGAGATAAGATAATAATAACTTAATACTTAGCTTTAAGATAGCTAAGCTTTTTTAAAAAGTAGTTAAAATAAATATAGTAAAAGTTTAATTATATAAAACTATTAACTTTTAACTATTTCGCAAAATAGTAAATATTATTAAAAGTATCTTATTATTTTTATTATACTTATATAATTAATACTTACGCTATTTAAATACTTTTTTATAAATATTAAGTAAAGGTAATAGCGTAACTTTTTAGGTAAGTAACTAATAATAAATTAGTTAGCACTACGCGCGAGGCGCGCGTAAGCTATATATAAACTATAACTTTAAATATATATACCGTATATATTTTAGAATCTTTAAAGTTATTTTATATTTTTAAATTTAGCTTTTTATTAAAGTAATAATATGTTAAAGTTTTATATACCTTACGAATTTATAATATAAGTTTTATATTAATTTTAAAATTATAGTAATTTTTATTTTTATAAACATTTTTAATTATAAATATTTTTTCTTAACTTTAAAAATATTATAATTTAAAATAACTTTTTATTCTACCCTTTTAATATTAAATATTCTTTTTATATTATTATTTATATTAAACTAAATATAGCTTATATTATTATTAAACTAGTAAAACTTAATATTAATCTAAATAACTACTTTTTAAGATATATAAATATTTAGCTTACTTTATTTTTATATTTAACCTTATACTATTCCTTAATAAAGGTTTTTATATTATTTATTACTTATCTAACTTTTCTTATAATAATTATTTAAATATTAAGAAAGCTACTTAAGGTTATTATTTTTACCTTAAAAAGAAAGAATGTTTAATTAGAGAGCTGTAAAATAAATAACTATTATAACCTTAGTAGTAAAAGTAAAGCTTTTTATATTTTCTAAAGCTATAAAGAAATAAATAGCTTTAAAAAAACTATTTCCTTAACTAAGCTTTAATTTTCAAAGCTTAGTAATACTATATTATAATAATTAAAGAGAAAAGTTTTCTCTTTCTAGCCTTAGATTTAATTATAACCTTCATATAGAAACTAATATAAAGGTAAGATATAGTAGTAGCTTAATCTTCACTCTATCGCGTAGGAGATATTTTCAGCATAAAGGAGTCGTGCCAGAATAAAGTATGTACGTAATTACCTAGTTAAGCTAAGTGCAACGCCCCCTGGGGCCGAAGGCTAGGTCGGAGCATTACTAGATATTTCTCTGCATAGGATACGTTGCGAACTTCATAAAAGCGAAGCTATGAGGCCGATTAAAAATTGTCTGGAAATCCATCTCGTATAATTCAAAGAGCAAGACATTAGTGTGTAATTCTCGGGTGGCTGGCATCTATACATACATATCCGTACATACAATGCTCATGACTGTGAGACTAAGCTCAATGGTGTATACTACGCCGAGTTAGTTTATAAACAGACGCCCGATGATGGAGCATGTGCAGGGTGATGACTGACTCGTCCCATATGCGTCCTTGAACCGACTTGAGTTCCTCAGCTGTAAGTCGCTTACCAGCAGTGAAATAGCCTTGTAGAGAGCGGTTCAGTATAAGATCTTGAGAGGGATCGGCTCTCACTTAGAGCATAAGTGACTGATCACTCACCGGCAGTGATCTTGGCATCGATCTCAACTCTCGAATCGGCAGGAATCAATTCTTCAGGCAGTTCAACTCGTTCATGAATTGGGATCCTGCTTATGTCAGAGATTGGCTTGAAGCTCTCCTGCGACTTCGCTGCGTACCCCTGTCGGACAATGGCATCGTATTTCATACTGTCGATGCCCAGGTCAGTGGTCTGCATAAGTCCAAGGTGATGGGATTCGTACTTGCTCATACTGAGCATTCTGTCAATTTTATTGATGCCAAGCCAATGAAGAATGTCAGGCATCAAGGCCTGGAAACGCATGTCCTTCATACCGGCAATATTTTCCGTTCGTGTGAAGTAGTCCGAGGCTCGATCGGCTCCACGCTTTCGAGCGTTGTATACCACTAGTACTCGGGTTAGCAGTGATGCCAATAAAAACGCTTCCTCATTTGGTCCTGGAATCAGTTCGTACAATACTGGAAGCTTCGTCAGCCCGCAGAAACAATGATGAACCCCAGGTAGGCGCTGTGACAACGGATGAGTAGACGTGGGCGTCAAACCTTGGTCACTTCTCCGAGGGCTCTGCCCTCTTTCCTAAAATAAATAACGACCCCGCTGCCACCATTCTGGGCCTCCTTGACAGCCTCCTCGATTCCGAAAATAAGATACGGCCGACAGGTACATATATCTGAACCGAAAACATCACTCCCGTTACACTACGTGGCGCGAACATTAGCAATAGCTCCAGCGGATTCGCATCATTGCATACCTCATCATGAATACGAAGTGTCAACCGGACAGACTCGTCTGACATTTTTGCTGGGTCTCCAAAGCAGTATACGGTCAGGCCGCCTGAACAGTCAGTTTCTCTGTGACGTCTGCATGCGGACGTCTGGAAGGTGGCAGTACCGATCGGGGGGAGGAAGACTTTGATATCTCCCCTGGTGATCAACTACTATTTCTCAGAAACATGCAAGTATTCTTGGGCACTTGTGCACGGTACCTCTGGATAGCTGCCGCCGGTGTTTTCGAATAAAGATCGACGGAGAGTTGCTTCGTCTGCGATGTTTCAGCAATGATTCCACAATGTTGTCGAGGGGCCCACCGATGCCAAATCGCTCTGCAACGCCTGGCAGATACCAGACCTGCGAAACTAGTTGTCAGTCGTGCGAAGTGCGAGTGTAGTTTCTAGCTCCGAACCGGTTCAACGGCGAACTTTGTAACGGAGAGCTCGCCAAGCTCATTCAAACACACTTTGCCGTCCGGCACACTTCGTTCTATCAGCGTTAGCTGTCGACAAAAACCGACGCAAGGGTCAACGCACAGTCGCCCGGTCTTCACGCTATCCTCCAACTCCGCCAACTGCAGACTTTAGCTATGCTGCTAGCAAAACACATTGAGACCCAGACATCGACGAGAGCTCACCCTCATGTGTGCTCGAGTAATGGCAACAGTCGGTCGAAGATCGACTACATGTTGGTTAGGATATTTAGGAGAGTAGATTTTGGCATGAATCAGTCTCACTGTTTTCACGCTCCATGATCCCTTGGAAGGTCCATGGGACTAGATGGCCCCAAGGGTCCATGGCCACAATTTTTTCACGCTGGCCCCACTGGTTGAATGGACCAAGTTGGACAGCTGGCTCCGTATTAGTAAAATCGGGCCTGATGCATGTTTTGTCAACTTCGTCCTAAATATTTGGGAAAGGCGCGAACCTATGGTCAACGTCCAATTCTTTACTAGCAACAGCGAGAGCGTAGTAAATTGCGTAGGATCCGCCGCTGTGTTATCGTCATCAGTCTTGAAAGAAGGTTCACGAGACCAAAACTACTGACTGAGCTTGAAGGGTATGTCAGCATCAGAGACCCTTGCCAGACACAGGATTCGTGGGACGAACCTCCGATTGCTAGGGGATCACGAATTGGTATTAGCGATGTTATATGGATCAGATAAGTGATAGCCAAACCCCACTCCGCCCCGCCCCGAACTTACCGTTTCGACGACGTATGGTTGACGGGGACCTTGAGACAACGACAGGGCCCCGCTTCTCGGGATTGGGGTTGCCCCAATCCAAGGGAATGGGATCTATGCCAATTTGTTTCGGATATGTCCTACGCAATGACATCAGCTGCGAGTGGAGCCTCACACAGAAAGAGAGTACGCATCGAAACGAACGAGGGAAACCCACGTTAAGATGATTCGCGAGGAGAACGCCGATTTGTAAACTGCTTGCGATGAGGGGTCGCTGCCTGTAATATAAGACATCTCGGTAGAAGTTTTGCCCTGGGTTTCTGAGCTTATAGCACTCTCGAGAGGTGCCGCTTGCGAACTGGGCACCGTTGAGTCGGAGCCAAGCTTGTCTGCGATAGACTTAAAGGCCGACAGAAGTTGCGACTGCCCTTTTTGCAGTTCGCGGAGAGCATCAAGCAGCTCGGAATTGACCACGGGTTGCTCCATGATGACGGCAATTGTTAATTTGCTTGCAAGAGCGGTAAAGCTGTAGCTGGCTAAGTCAGAAATGAGGTTGGCGGTTAGCATGTCAGTATGAACCTAAAAATTTTAGGCTAATTTGATTGATTCGGGGCGCCACAGTGTGAAGGAAGATTCTACACGTTGGAGGATAAGCGAGGAAAATTATTCTGTATTAATTTTAACAGGGAAAAAAAGTAACCTGCTAAAATCAGAGAATGAGAACTAAAAAAATAAAAAAAAAATACTAGAAAAATAATAACATAATGGAAAATATCTTCCTCTTTTATTTATACTAAATACTAGCTATATTAAGTAATATAAGGCTCTTATTACCGCGGCTAAAATTAATAAAGTTAAGCTATATATTTTTAAAGTTATTTTATAACCTTATAATAAAATAAAGCTAATTATAATAATATTAATATATTAGTAGCTTATATAAGCTTAAAACTACCTTATATATATTTTTTTAAAAAAAAACTAAAAAACTTATAATAAAGCCTCTCCTTAAAATTTACCTTAGCTTAAGATTAGTTTTTAACCGCACCTAGCACTTAATATATTAGATAGTATAATATTATATAAGTATTATAAAGCTAGAATAACTTAACTTTAAATTTAAAAAAAATATAATATATATTTATTTATAATAATTATAAAGGTTTTACTCTTTATTACTTTTATAAAAAAGTAACTCTATAAATATAAATAAACTTAAAAGGTTTTAAAATATATATAATATATATACTTAGGGTTATAATTTATATAAAGCCTGCGTGCAGCCTGCGCGCGGCGCTACCTAATTAAGTATACCCGTATATACCTTATACCCGCTATATATATAAACTTAACTAAGCACTTCTATATAACTTAGTTATTTAAGTATAGTTTAAATTCCTTATATACCTTATTACTTTAAGAAAAAAGTTTTTCCTAGCTATAGTATATATATATAATATATAAATTAAAATATTTTACTATATAGAAAATTCTTCTTCTTTCTTTTTTTCTTTTCTCTTTAAGCTAATTATATTATTTTTCTTCGCTAAGTATTTTTCTCTTTACGCCCTTTATTTTTTAGCATCTTATTATATTTTTTAATTTATTATTATTATTATTATTATTATTATTATTATTATTATTATTATTATTATTATTATTATTATTATTATTATTATTATTATTATTATTATTATTATTATTATTATTATTATTATTATTATTATTAT